>CM034541.1:26078358-26197613 GCA_020002185.1 Paraescarpia echinospica
GTCCTGCTTTTTGGCTTGTTGGTAATTATTAAGTTTAGACAATTATAAATTGTTATGGCAAAACAAGGCCGTTCCAGGCACAAGGCAGTTTTATGTCGTCTCAAATGATTTCACATTTTCTCTTGAATCCTTTTACAACGAACGTGTAGGCCTACCTACTGCAATTAAAAAGGTTCTCCAAGTAACGCATAGCATACTGTAAAACAACAAATGTGACTAGGGTAGAAATTAATGAAAGTTGGTTGGAGGGAATTTAAACGAATATATGTTAACTGTTCTGTTAAGACTGGATTGGATGATGTCAATATATATATATATATATACATATATATATATTTGCAACCAAAACGCTGTCGATATCTGATGCTGCTTTGAAATAATAGTTCAGGTTTATAAATTTCTGAAACCACATGCAACTGCAGGCATATGCCATACCGTCTATGCATATTTTGGAGCTACAAGCCCAAGCTGGAAGAAATCGAACTACAAAATAATATACGATTAAGAGATATGTAAAATTTATATTTGTTTTTTACGTATTTAAAGTGCATAGCAGACCTTGTGTAACATTGAGTTTATTACGTAAGGCAAATAAACGTGGGTTAGAATCACCATAAACACGTATTAATTAAAGCTTCAAATGTGTGATATTTAGTTGTCATATCTGAAAACAGTGATTACTTTTCAAAATATAAATAATACAATCTTCCTAGTTCCAATGATCACAGGTCAACTAAAGTAGTGATTGAAAAGAGAAGCACGTTCAAACGTTTCATCCATTTTCGACTACCTTCCAGTATTCATAATATTCATTGAAGGTCTAGCGCCGTATTTTTGACCGTTTTCACAACATAACTAACGTTATTATAAAGCTGTTACACGTATGTTATAGTCAACGATACTGGCTAGTACTACTAATGTGCGACCACTAAGATAATACCAATAATTTCAACCATACACATATGACATTCTGCACTTGAACCTAATTAAGAGAAAGGATTCAGTCACATGACTTTTTTTTGTTTGGGAGGGTGTGTTTTGAGAGAAAATGTAACTTGTTTGGGGGTAGGTGGTCGGCGCCTCTGCTTAGAGGTAAAATTAAAACAATAAGGTATCAAATAAACAATAGCACACAAAATTTGTTCCAAATTACTTAACAAAATTGTCGCCGTAAATTGTATTATGCTATGTAGGATATGATGGGTGTTAGGCAATAGGCAAACACAACTGTTTCCTGGTTTGAAACATGAAAGCGATTATTTTTTCTGTTTTTGTTTTTATGTAAAAAGAACGAATCGAACAGTTGTATAGATAAATATGTCATAATTAGTGTTGTGGTTGTGAGAACGAGCACATGTCAGGCTAAACACATTGTGAACACACGCTATACACATTGTGAACACATTAATAACACCAAATGTACAGGTCACCGCTCGAAGGATTTAATAACGCATTACTGCAACAAAATACACCGATGGGGTGACAAACCTACGAGCAAATGGGGACGTAGCCCTAGGTATGCGTATTACCCCATGGGTATTAGCAAGTAGACGTACGTGTCACAAGTCATAACTGATGTCTAAATGTAAGGCTCGTCTATTATTGTACTGTAGGAAATACAAAATATGTATTACTAAATTACAGGTGTTGCATTCGCAGATGTACGCAACATGTATTTACAGATTGCTAAATATGTCTATCCATATAATTTATGCGTGACACTACGATTGTAACAGAGTATAAGATTTGTGGTGAACCGTGCATCTCAATGTGTTTGCATAAACTGATTGCCTTTACCCTAAGCAGGATGACAATATATTGAACTGCAGATCGCTGACTATGTGCCGGCGATGGAGAAGGCATTATCCTAACAGAAAAACACTGCTTAGCAAACAATGCGGTTAAAGCCTGGGGAATAAAGAACCAATATTGCGAAACTAACACTCAAAGCGTAGCATTCGTTGGCCACGGGGAACAAACATTGCCCCGGCCGTGTGATTCAATAAGCCACAAGTGAGTTAGTTCTATGCTAAATACAATGTAACGGATAGATTCATCGGAGTATGAAGATACGACCTTACTAATAGGCGTCCAACAGCCGGACAAGATCGTTGCACTGATCGTGCATGATGGCAAAGATCATGAGCGGCAAACGCTGAGAAACATCGATTTCATAAATATAGGTACCGCAGGTCTTATGAGGAATTATAGTGGGCCAACCACCTCCAATTATCAGTTTCCCTAGGAATCTCCTGATGAGTGGAGGACGACCTGTAGAAGCGGACATGTATGGCAGGTATACAGCGCATACCAGTGCATAAGTAGTTGGCGACCAAGCTCCGAGTCCAATGCTGTCCCACTAACTACCCATCTTATGCACGCTGTTCCAGTGCGGATTGCTTGTGCTGGACATCATGGCCAACAAGGCTGCAACCATACAATCATACAATGGCGGACCAGGTAAAATTGCAAGAATTGCGAGACAAAGGCGAGGGCCGAGAAATTAAAGCCAAGTCTGCTGCGTATACCCCATCATTGCCATAAAAAGGTAAGTTCTTCTATAGCGCAGTCCACAGGACTGCTCAAAGCTCTTTACACTTTACTTCCTGGCAGATCTGTACAATCGAACACCATCTCGACTTCTCTGGGAAGTATCCAGCCACGCTGCAATTAATGCGCGAAGACTATACGTACACACGTATCCACCACTGCCAGGTACTCATTCATACAGCTGAGTGAACTGAAGCAACGTAGAGTGAACGAACTTGCCCAATATTCGACACAGCAGCACATAATTCGAACCTGGGTTCGCTCTAACCACTGCATTGCGCACCATACAGGCGACATTGCCGTAAGTCAGACGCGGAGTAGACGAAGAGAACATCGAAAAGAACATTGCAGAATCGAACGCCACAATCGAACAAACATTAAATATCAGTGTTAACGAAGAATGACCGCGCTCAGTGTGCGATGAGACCTTTGCGAAGAGCAGACCGCGACAGAAACGTGGTGCCAAATATGTATCAAATGAGCTTACGAAGTAGAATGCAGACATGGAGCACTATTGTCATGCCATTAATTCAGTGTGGGACAAGACACGCCTTTACCTATGGATATATGTTGTTTTGCTCATATTTTTGTTTTCAGTACTTACTTTGGGATGCTCCAAAACCAATAAGTAAGAGGATGAATACGCAGGTATCAGCAGGTGGAAATATTTTATGAAGAGCATTTGATTTTTGTGTTCTGCCGTTTTGTCTTTAAGGTAGGCCAATCCCCAGCCTATAACATACCTAGTAGCTTCAATGCAACCAACCTAAATACGTAACATGTGGCTTGGTTAACGAGTTTTTCGGACAAAATAACTCTGAACATAAAGAGGTATATTATAGTTTGCAATTATATTCTCATGACTGGTTTCATGATTACCAGGTTAAATGTAGCGATGAGGTTCCATTATACAAATTTTCTAGTGTAATGAATGAATTAAAATATCTGTCCTAAGCTCATACTTTCAATTAAAGATATTTCTATCCGTTGAAACATTAACGGATATCACAAACTGCTTGTGCTAATATGACACAATTCAAACGAGAAATAACTATTTATCACATACATTACACTGAAATCATTTCAGAAGAATTTTTGCTTTGCAGCGCAAGGTACCATAATTCGTTTTGATAATAGACACGTTACCCAAGACATCGAAATTAAGCAGTGAACCATTATGTCATTGCCATTTTTATACGGCTGAATGCTTAAATGTATACTAGCAAAATACCAGTCCCCTGGTGGGATAACTTGACAGTCTTGATAGCAATGTTGACCAAATGCTAGAAAACACACAACGTCGTTACAGAAACACCCATAATGCACTCTCACAGGTAGGTGCAATGGTTTCATCGCAAGTAAAATGTAGACAACCGCGTCACGCACTTGCTGCAATATTCGTTGTGTGTTCTCATTGACAAGGTCGGAGAGAATTTACACTGTACATCGATACACCCTGTTGTGATAGTGTCGAATTGTTAAATGTTATCCATATTACTGTAATAATGACATGGCGGTAGTCCTACGCCTATTGTCTCAGCGTCTGCTTCATGTTACCAAGCAACCTAGTCCACGACGCAGGGGCTTGTTTCCCGAAGTATTTTCCGCGAGTGTGTGGTTTCTGCGTTCGTTAAATGACGTTTTACGTGCCGAACCACGGATTTGCTGTATAAAATGGAGAAACATAAAAAATTTAGAGATGTTAAGTTACATTCGTGGAGTCGTAGATTAATCTCTGAAAGTTTGCCGCCTGAGGTGCATGCCATCTAAGAGGAAAACGCTAACATAATTGCTTACATGCATACATGCATACACGCACACGCGTACGCACGCACGCACGCACGCACGCACGCACGCGCGCACACACATATACATATACACGCGCGCACGCGCATGCCTGATTATAGTAAAGATTTTGAAAAGTATACAATGATAATGATATTGTTATAAAGATATTGTTGATATGTGTCCATCATTGTCCTTCATTAAAGTTACCTTCTCAATTCGAGTGTTTCGCTCATCTAATTTCAAATTAATTTTGTTAAAAAGCAATCCTACCTTGTAGACATATCTACTAGGTCTATGCTATGTTAGTTCATTTGTGCATCCCAACTTTTTATGTCGACTTGGTGAAATTACAAAACAAATTATTAACTTATTTAGTGGCTGCGTAAGCTTTATTTCGAGTGATTCTCAAAATTGGAATTTTGGCTTGAATTCGCGGTACAATTATATACGTGTTTCTGTGTTAATGTAGTATAGTCAACGCTATTTGTGCTCTCGAAAAAACACATGTTTGTAATGCAATAGCTTTAGATATAGCTGAATATCGACAGGGCAATTTACTTTAGTAAATTACAGTTATTACCAGATATAGGCCTAACGATCAAAGGAAACTATTGGAAATTGTAGAACAAATTAACATACCGCTTGCAACAGTTTTCAACTTGTCATTAGAAGAGGGAGTGGTTCCTTTAGAATGGAAAGAAGCAAACATTATACCGTTATTCAAAAAAGGTTCGAGAAACAAGTCAAATAATTATAGACCAGTTAGTTTAACATCGGTGATTTGTAAATTATTAGAAAGACTAATTAAAGATCACATGGTGGAATTTCTTGTTAAACATAACTATCATCTACTTAGATTTTCAAAAAGCTTTCGACAAAGTGCCACATCAGAGATTACTTCTTAAACTAAAGGCCCATGGCATAGGAAATGGTATAATTAACTGGATAGAAAAATGGCTGATTGACAGAAGACAGCGGGTAGTTGTTGATGGGGAGGCTTCAAACTGGAAATCAGTTTTGAGTGGGGTTCCACAGGGATCAGTACTGGGACCTATATTATTCTTAATATATATAAACGATTTGGACGATAATATAGCTAGCAAGGTGTTGAAATTTGCAGATGATACAAAAGTGTTTAGAAGGATTAAAAGTGATGGAGATAGACAGCATTTACAAGATGATCTTGACAGGTTGATCAAATGGTCTGAAAAGTGGCAAATGTTGTTCAATTTTGGGAAATGTAAATGCCTTCACACAGGACATGGGAACGAATATGTAGAATATACAATGGGGGGACTGTACTAAATACTACTGTAAAAGAAAAAGACTTAGGGCTGACAATTAGTGCTGACATGAAGGTTTCAGAGCAGTGTGGAATTGCAGCTTCAAAAGGAAATCAAATCCTTGGATTGATTAGGCGAAATATAGCATATAAAAAAAGAACTAATAATACCGCTGTACAAAACAATAGTTAGGCCTCATTTAGAATATTGTATACAAGCGTGGAGGCCATACCGCAAGAAGGACATAGGTATGCTAGAAAGAGTACAGAGGAGAGCGACTAAAATGATACCAAAACTGAGGGATCTTAGTTATGAAAAACGCCTAAAAGAATGTGGTTTAACAACACTAGAGACCAGGAGATTAAGAGGAGATCAGATAGAAGTGTTTAAAATATTGAATGGTTATGAAAATATTGATAGAAATATGTTTTTTTTAGTTAAGAAAGATAGAAAGACTAGATGACATGAAGTTACATTAGTAAAGGAACAGTGTAGATTAGACGTAAGAAAGTTCTCATTTTCACAAAGGACTGTGAATGAATGGAACAGATTATCTGATGATTGTGTGGGTGCTAGTAGTGTGAATATGTTTAAAAATAAAATCGACACATACCTCAGAAGGGCTGGATATATGTAGATAAAAGGGTTGGACTCTCGATAAGCCAAAGGGCTTTCTTGTCCACCTGCCATCTAGAGTTAATTCTCTGGATGGCAATCTTGTTAAATCTTGTTAAAACTATTTCGAATTAAACAAAAATAAGCACATTTTAAAAACCGACTGCGGGTATTACTTAAACTCACCACAAGTATACACTAGCGCTTGCATACACTACGGACAACGAAGAATCGGATTTGCGATGGGCTGAACCAGTTGAGGAAACAGTTTTAATAATTTCTCAGATATATATATAAAATTACAATTAAAGGAGCTTTGTTAACTAGGGTTGAGAAATTGCGAGTGGAAAATCCGTGGACAGTAACAATTGTCTTATGATGTGGAACCATTGTGTCTCTGCACAGTGCACCCGCGCAATTTACTTTCATCCTACAAAGATATAAGGTCCCTAACATTACACGCTTTCAGAAAACCCCTCAATTCAAATGTATATGTACGTGTGTGTGCGTGGCGAGCGCGTGCCTGCGTGCGTGCGTGAGTGTGCATTTTGCATTTTTTATTATGATAAACAGAAAGCAGCCAAACAAACTGTTTTCTTAAAAAAATAATAACAGTTTATTTCTAACCGATACACTGCCAAGGTGCTTAATTATAACCTATATATTACAGTTATTAACACATGACACAAATAACATTAGCTAACAGTGAATTTATATATATCGTCTTCATTCTATACTGAAACTAATAAATAAAACTAATAAATACAGGAATGATTAATATAACATGCCACCAAATAGGGTAGGGCTCTTATGATATCAGTATTATATATATATATATATATATATATATATATATATATATATATATGTGGGTAGAGGTTCGTCCTCATTTATGGTTTTTGCTAAAATAAAGTGAGTTTTTTTATTCATATGCCTATGTATTAAAGTGAAGGGTTTTGTCGGGAGTGGGAGAGAGGGTTATATCAGGAGAGTTTTTTTTTATAAGGGAGTTGAATCTTGGGCATGTGAGGTTACGTCGTTATTAAATGAATAACACTATTTTCGATCCTTGAATGGATTGATTATCCGGTTTCTTGGTTATAATATCACATCATTACCTCACAAGAAACGGTTTTCTTCTTTTGAATATTTCGACTGTTTCTCGCAGTCTTTATTGGCAGAATGACGTTACGGGTGTGTCACATGACCACTGTCATGTGACACTTGGGAAGGACTGCTGGGAGCAAAACAATTTCTTGTGAGGTAATTATGTCATAAAATATTTTCGATATAATTATGACTATCGCCTACCAACACGCGTTTCGAACGCTTGCGTGGCTCTGGTAACTCAAGTGTGCAATGTCGCCCTCTTTCGGATAGATCAGGCAATCACAATACTTTGAAGTAACGTCGATTACCCAAACTCCGCGATGACGCGCCACTGTGTGTCGGGTCAAGTCGCTGATCTCTATATCTGGATCACTGATCTGTATATCTGGATCACAAATCTCTAAATATGGATGGCTAACGCCCAGTTGCGCGGGAACGAAATTCATACTGGGGGCTACCGGAGCTTCACCATCACTGAACAATTTTCGCCGCCGCGCCGCCTCGCATTCGCATATATTCACATCTTCCTTCACCTTGTGGCTGTCACGGTTAGCTCGACTGTGAAATCAGAAGATGGAAGTGCTGTTGGAAATTTTTCCGCCGCTGCGCCGCTGTAACTTCAGCTTCTCTGCTGTCTCGGCTGTAAACTCATGACACCCGAACACGGGAGGGGGGGGGGGGCAGTGCTGTTGAAAATTATATTTTTTACGTCGCGCCGTTGCTGTCAATTTACATTCTCCAGCTTCTCTCCGCTGTTTCGTCTGAAATGATGACTGGCACCCGAAGACGGGGGAAGGGCTTTTCGTCAGAAACCACATTAATCGTCTCATAAAATTTAGATTTCCACCCGCCATTGACGCTCGCCACAAAAACAAACATTCACGCTCACATTTAATGGGAAGCAGAACCACATGTTTGCCCCCCCCAGAGAAATTCCAGGGGGCAGCTGTCCCCTGCCCGCCCTCCTGTTCCTGCGCCTATGCTAACACCGCATTCGTTTGAATGGCGCCTGTAGCGTATTCCCGTTTTCGGCTACCCGGTTAACGTGTTGACTTTTCCTTCTATTTGGAGCCGGGTTATTATTGTAGGGTGCTGGCGAATACATGCATGTGTTAATTAGAAGTTATCGTTTGTCGTACTTGCGTATTTTAACCCCACGCAACACCACATTTTGGCGATGAGGATGGACAAAACCGGTATGAATATGTGCTAAAAGGTATTAAGCACACATACACGTCGATGACATTTTGAACTGATGTTCCAAGCAGCCATAAGTAGCTATACACGGCGAGGGGAATCATTGCAGTTGGTGAATTTGACGCGCCATCGTCACATCCGGGCATCGCCATATCGACGTTATCTTGTTACTCGGTTCTGATTCAGCATGACAGCAGTATTAAGTGGACTGGCGGGTGTGCCCGTGTTTGAACTTAGCATAACTGATATTTCTGGATTGGCAAATAAATGGAAAAACTGGAAGTCTTCTTTCGAAATCTATGTCATCGCATCTGCGGCCGGTTTCATGAAGCGGCTAAGAACGTTCTTAATGCTAAGATGATTGTCTTAGTAAATTAAGTGATTTGTTTAATATAAGCGAACATAGGAATTTACGCAAACACGTGACGCTAAGTAATTGCTTAACTTTAAGTATGCTTCTTGAAACCGGTCCCTGGTGTGACATATAATCCCCAGAAGAGGGCGCTACTTCTCCGTATGGGGTACAGCAGCTGCAGAAGCTGTTTCAAACCCTGCCTGATACCGGGGACGCTAATGACTATGACAAATGTCTACAAGCACTGGAGAAATACTTCGAGCTGAAAAAAATTTGCCTAAAGAGCAACAAAACTTCCTGGCTACTGCACCGGAAGGAGGTGAAACTATGAACAATTTCATTGTCAGACTGAAGAAAAAGGTCGAATATTGTTGTTGGCCTACCCTTCCAACCCGCACCGGCCAGCGTGGAAGGGTAGGCCAACAACACCAGCAGGCAAAGTACAATGAAGCCAAGGCTGCCAGTCCCCAGCAGTATAAAAAGAGTCTACATCTGTATGACCAAGGAGGCGGTTCGGGTCAACTAGGGCTACGTGCAAGGGGTGCTAAGAATCTCTGGGTCAAGAAGAGCCGCCGAGAGAAGGTAAGAAGACTGAACATAGCAACATATAACGTAAGAACACTACTAAAAGATGAACAGATACAAGAACTGGAGGAAGAACTTAGGGAACCAGGTTGGTAGGGGATGTGATCAGGATCGGAGAAGTCGGAAGAAAAGAGGAATACTTCACTACTTTACATAGCGGCCACCTACTATACCGTTCCACGGCGAACATCTTCCAAGCATGAGTAGGTTTTCTCATAAACAGGAAATGGAAAAACAATAATATAGTGAGCGTTAACAGCATCAGCTCCAAAGTAGCAGAACTTAGTCTATGCAAAACAAAGCGCTATAAACTGAAGATAGTATAAGTATCATGACAAAGTGAAGTGGAAATGGACCGAGGAAGAACAGAAGGCGTTTGACGAGGTCAAGCGACGACTCACGGAGGCACCGACCATGGCCTACTACAGTTAGACGCTGACACGCGCGTCATGACTGACATTTCGCCTGTTGGTCTGGGAGATGTCCTCCAATAAAGGCAAGAAGATGGGTAGTACAAACAAGTGTATTATGCCAGCTGGAAGCTTCGTGACCCAGAAACCAGGTATTCCCAGTTTGAGAGAAAAGCCTTAGCCGTGAAGTGGCTATGTAAGACGTTCCATTTGCATCTCTACGGCAGAGAGTTTGAAGTACACATAGATCACAAGCCCCTGATACAAGTGTACGGAGGACACGCTAATCCACCTAACGCGAGACTGGAGCGATGACTGTTAAACCTACAGCAATACAGTTTCAAGATCAAGTACACCCCTGGATGGCAAAACTCAGAATGGGCTGAGTAGACTGCCAATAGAATGAAACGAGACAGAGTCTGGCGTTAGTGTCGAAGATTACGCCCAATCGGATGTGATGGACTCTGTCTCCACAGCTATGAAGGCCAAGCAGATCGAACGCGAGTCGACCGAAGATCCGTTGTTAACAGATGCACGACGTGGAGTCCAAGAAGACAACTGGACTGACCCTGAGCATACAGTGTTCATGGCTGTGCGTGATGAGTTGTGGCTCGTGGGTCGTGGGACAGATTGCAAAGAAATTGGCTCACGAGGGACACCAAGGCATTGTGCGCACCAAGGCCAGATTGAGAGGGAAAGTGTGGTGGCCGAGAATGGACAAGGACATTGATAAGGGCTGTTATCCATGCCAATTGGTGGGTGTCCGACCAAGTCCAGAGCCAATAAGGTCGACCCCACTGCCACAAGGACCTTGGAATGACATCGTAATTGATCTCTGTGGACCACTGCCAAACGGAAAAAGTCTTCTGGTGACGTCGACTATTTCTCCAGGTGGCCAGAACCAGTGTGGATGCGCAACACGAATGCTCAGAACATTGTGAAGTGCTTGGAGACCATGTTCGCCACACATGGTATGCCATTCAACGTGAGGAGTGACAACGGACCACAGTTTGTTGCTGTAGAATTTGAAGGATTTCTCGAGTATCTAAGGATACAACACTCGAAAGGCGTCCCGTACTGGCCACAGAGCAACGAGGAAGTGGAATGTTTTAACTCGACTCTGATGAAGTCCAGATGAGACGAGAAACATTGCACATAATAAATTATGAATAAGCTGAATAGCAGCCCCGAGTGGACGGGGAACGTGCAATGGCGTCCGTTGTCGTCAACTCGGATGTTGGAGATGAGGAAGATGTGCTGACGGAGAGAGCGAAGCCAGACGCACCGGTGATGCATGACCTGCTGTGCCGTCCGCGCGCCCAGTGCGTGCCAAGGTGGAACTAGCGTAGATGAAAGACTATGTGAAGAAATATACTGTTGGTGTGTTGTGTTCGTTCCTGTCAGACCAATGGGCATAATAAACCCTACTGGTCAGGAGAGTGCAAAAGCACTCAGGGAAATGTCACACAAAATAATCATTAAACAGTTTGAGAGACAATGTGCGAACAATGACTCTGAAGTAAAACAAAAGGGAGATGTAGTGTATTCCCGTTTCCCGTTACCCGTTTAACGTGCTGACTTTCCCGTCTATTTGGAGCCGAATTATTATTGTAGGGTGCTGGCGAATACATGTGTTAACTAGGGGTGCATTTTTTTGGGCCTTTAGTGAACAGATTAGAAACCTCCAGAGACGAAGCCCAAAAGATTGAAACCGGAGTGGTTTGTGAGCGATAATAGATTAACATTTCTTATCCTAAACGTCATAAACTGTGATTAAGCAGTTTTAAAGCTAATAAATGTATTTCCTCGGCTTCGATCTCATCGCGTTTTGAATTCATTTTGCGAAAATTAAAACCATGCACTCAAGTGTAGCCGTCGTGTGGCGCCACCGAAATAAACACCATGGGTACATATATATATATATATATATATATATATATTATGTCGCATGAACGTGACAGTTTATTCCAATACATAATATCTTCAAAAGGCCTTACTGGTAACTGAACGATACGATGCAATTTAAATATAACAATTTATCACAATCAAAACTCACTGCCCATTTTCCATGTTGTATTGATTTTACCGCTCAATCCGGCAGACGACAGATGCGTAGATTGCGTACGCAGCCGGAACCAGCAAATGAATAGGGCGCATCCATTTGTTACGTGATCTCTCCACACGAAACCACCCCAGAGAACGGAGGGATCGGACGCCTCCGGACGCTCCAAGATTTCCAAAAGAATGACATTGGAGTGAGTCCGGACAGATTGGATTACCAAAAGAATGACACTGAAGTGAGTCCAGACAGATTGGATTACCAAAAGAATAATTTGGAGTGAGACAGGACAGATTGGATTACCAAAAGAATAACATTGGAATGAGTCCGGACAGATTGGATTACCAAACGAATGACATTGGAGTGAGCCCGGGCATACTGGATTACCAAAAGAATGCACCCTAGAAGTTATCGTTTGTCGTTCCTGCGAATTCTAACCCCACGCAACACCACCGCGCCCCTAGACCCCAACGGAAGTAGCAGTCGCCATTTTATTGCAGACCTGTTTACCCGAGCGCTCCTATACATTTGTATGTATTTCGCGTCGAAATGTACGCATTACCATAGAAAGCATAATTTTATTGAATATTCGGTGGCGCAGATCGACCCTTTGCAACACTACACAAAACACATGGGATCTGAGTCCATTCGTAACTATTTTTTGACTTTTAATGTTTTATGATGGGGCAGTGGCTAGTGGTTACATAAATAACGGCGCTACTACTACGTGTATCGTGATACGTATCGTATTTGTATGGCCATATAATAATTACACACACACACACACACACACACACACACACACACACACACACACACACACACACACACACACACACACACACACACACACACACACACACACACACACACACACACACACACACACCTTATGAAACAATAAATTAAAATAATTATGTTGTTTTCATTGTTCGAAAATTGCCATTTGTGTCATCGATTGAGCAATAAAATGCCAATGTGATATAAAAGTTATGTTATGTGTGTAGATATATTCACAGGATTGACATTACAGCTTTAATGGCTGATATCCTTAAATCCGTCCTTATCATAGATTCAAAAGAACATCCATCTGACTTATATAAACAATACGGTCAAGTACGCAATGCATTACTTAACAAGCACGCACCTATAAAATCCAAATGTGTGTCAGAAAGGCCACCGGTTCCATGGATGACTTCCGAAATTATACTGTCTAAAAGGCGTCGTCGTTATTTAGAGCGTGTATGGCGCAAATCGCGCTCACATTTGGACAGATCGCGCTATGCTAAGCAATGTCACCTCTGTAACAGACAAGTGGGCAAAGTTAAATCAGATTATTATACAAATATGGTCATAAATAAGTCTGATAACCCGCGTCAGTTAAGGAACTGCATCAATAACATTCTACATAAACGACCTGCTCCATCGCTACCTGATCACGTGTCAATTAAGTCTATATGTGATTCTATTTCTAGTCACTTTAAGAATAAAATCAGTATTATTCGTTCTGCTTTCCCACGTCATACTTTAAATAATGTCAGTATGGACTTTCCACAAGTAAATTCTCTACTTGTATCATTTGAACCTGCAACAGTTGATGAAGTTAGGAAACTAATTATGTCCTCCCCAAATAAATCTTGTGCACTTGATCCATTTCCAACAATACTGCTAAAAGCATGTCTCGATACACTAATTGGACCTATAACAAATGTTATAAATGCATCTTCTTAAGAAGTCATATCTGCCTAAACAAGACCTAAACAGTTACAGACCTATTTATAACCTCAGCTTTATTTCCAAAATACTAGAAAAGGTTGTAGCAAGTCGTCTTAAGCTATGATTCCATATGTACGGATGCGGCATGCGACAACAAATGGCTATAATGTGAATTCATAGGAGTGATTCCATGTGTGCGGATGCGGATGCGTTTTGTCGCGCGGATACGGATGCGGCAAATTGAATCGTTCCATTAAGCGATTCAAATCGTATCCGCACACGAATCGGACAGGGAATTCACAGGAGTGACGTCACTATAGACGTATTTTCGCAACTTTCAAAATGGCGGCGTAGGTATTGAGGATTGATACATGCCGTCTCGGAAACTTCCAACAGTTCAAGTAGAAACATTGGTGGAAGAAGTGCGGTGCTGTTTGAAGTTTTCAGAGAAAATCCGGGAGATTTGCCTGTATTCCAGGCGACCGGTAGATACACCAAAAATCCGGGATACTCCCGGATTTCACGAGAGAGTTTGTTGCAGGTATACTTCAGGCAGTTCAGCAGTTCCCTTCTTGTTGGCGGGTTCACGAATGCGAGCGAGAGTCGATCAAGCGAGACTAGACGTAACAGCGGAAGTTTGGTCGGCGCGGACGTACATTTTGGACGTGTACTGGGCCGTAATAGTAAAAACATTCTGTGTAATATGGAAATTAGTCCCCGAAACTACACTCATAAAACGTAGCTAGCTGCGTTCGTCTCTGTTGCTTACCCGTCATTTGACTACACAACAAGTGTTTGATGCTTCAAACAAACAATTAGTACGATTACATTTTTTTAATTGTACGATTAAAACGATTGTTTCCATTTTTCTGTGAGGTCTTAATATAAAAATTAAAATATCAGTACAATAATGGTTTGTGACCATCGCTCATCTTCATACAACGCAAGGTGGTGAATACACTAGATCCATGCGCTATAAATGTGGTGCTGTGATGTTATGCTGTAAGTGTTTACGCAGAGGTTCCATAATCCCAGACTTTGCAGTGGGCATATAGTAACAGGACAGGTTCTCCTCAGTGGGCACTTCTATTTTTCTCGTTGTCATCTCGGAATACAGTCGGTCGTATATTCGGGAATCTTTTCTCGTCCCTTTCACAATTGTAAATATCTGTGCACGATTCAAAATTAGTAGTAGTACCTGTCCTACTATGTACAGGTTGTGTTAAGTCGAATCCAGCAAAAGCATGCCATTTGATCAAAGCGGCTACTTTCTCCGGACTAAATACCCAGTACTGTATTGCTGCTAAAGCAGGCTTTACACTAGGCGACGCCGTCGCCGCGACGAGGCGATGTTGACGTCGTTAAGAAATGTAAAGGCCGAATGATATCGTTTGCAATATACAACGCAAGCGATATGGGTCCGCATGTATACTGTTGCCAAGATTCTACCCAAAATTTTCACAAACGTGATTTTTGTTACATAAGCCCGTGGTATATGTGGTCTTCAGTTTGAATTTTCACGTAATGGTACATCGATAAATGACACAGACATCATCGGTAATCAACCAGTAATTTATTGTTATGTTATTCGGGCATACCGAGCCACACGTTGAAATAACCGACAGTTGAAGACGGCGGGTAAACCAATGTATGAATTTGAAAGCAGCCATGCACACTCTAAACCATTGAGAATTAAGGAGGCGGTGAGACAAATACATACTGCGATTGCCTAACATCAATTACAGCGTTCACGATTGTCCACCACCAAGTTACTTATGTGATCTTAGCGTCCATTTTTTATGAAACATGTCACAATGCCAATAAGGCGCAGCTCCGTCCACTTGAACGTAACCGACGGTTCGTTCCTTACCATCGAAGAAGTTCGCGAATAATCCTTCCTGCCGGTCGAGGAGTTGTCCATCATATCTCGAAGTCATCGCTCCCATCCATCCACTTCAACATCGTTGGTCTACGTTCAACGGGTTGCTAGAGAGTAGAAACAATAAAGCAAGAACGTCACACGATGACGTCATTTCCGTTTGAAGAACTTTGAGCTCGAAGACGCTTACGTCGAAGCGCATCTTTACGCATTGCGGTAATCCAAGTTTTTTTCTGCAGAATGGAACACATGTAGGTATTACATTTGACTAAGAATCGTTCTTGTTTTATATATATATATATATATACATTTCTATAAAACATAAAATATTATGTATAACTATCTTTGACGAAGAACATAGATATTTAATACATGTTTTCCTCAAAGTTCCGTTTATAAAGGAGTTATTTCAACAAGTCTCTATATGTCAGATTATAGCTGCTCTGATTATTTAGCTGTCATTCTTCAACACTAAATGATGTCACCGCGTTCTTCCCTTCGCCATTGAACCTCTAACTGCCTTTCTTGTATTCATCGATGATCGAGTTGGATTCGCAGCGGCCCTCTTGGAAATAGCTGCAACAGCTGTTATGGGTCGTCTAGCTGAAATGTTTTCGTTTGTCATGCATTACAAATAATATATTATTTATATTCAAACCCGTTGTACCACACTACTTAAAACGTCCGCAACACAAAGTAGATCCTATAATGCAAAGAGCACGCAACATGAATAGTGGCGGTGTTGCAGTCTACATTTTGATAGCACGCACGCGTTCACATACGCGTAGCACGCACGCAAGCACGTACACACGCACGCACGGACACAACCTTGCACGCACAGATAGACAGACAGACATACAGACAGACAGACAGACAGATAGATAGATAGACACACTTTAAATGAAAGACATGTGTTGATCACGCTCGAAGATATTGATTAAGTTATGTCTTAGCGTCGTTGTAAACGGTAAAGCTGATATTGTATATCTCAAAAGTGATCTGTTGTTCGACAGTTGAGAAATAACTTGCTGCAACTTTCACTATCTTGTTACTCACTGACGCACAACTAGTTGATGAAACTGTTTTATTGCAGGTTCGCTTTCGCCCATAAATGGGATGAATCGTTGTGGTGGGGAGTGGCGCTCACGTGACCAGACGGAGCACTTCCGGTCTCGGATAAATCGTGATTTTGGTTGTAACACAATACATTCGCCATGACACAGGGTGTGACCATCCTCGCGCGTCAGGGGTCGCTGCTGCTGATTACGTCAGTCCCAGCCAGCAGTACCCCTGGCTGATCGCTTTGCGAAACTCTGAATTTAAGTTCAGCCTATCAAATCGCTCACTAGATCAGTAGATCTATTCAGGTCAGATGGTCATAATAAAACTAATTTTAACCAACCGTGGCTCATGCTACATGCAACGTTTAGGAAGTAGAAGCAATTATTCGAATACACAATACCGCTCAGCTGCTCGTGCTAATGGGCGAACGGGTCATTATATATTGGGATTCCCAGAAGTCGTTTATTCGTCTTCAAATTGGGGTGGGTATTTGCGCTGTTCTCACGGGTGATGCAGTCGCGACTGGCGAAGTCAATTACTAGTTTGACTAAGCTAACTTCCGCACTTCGAGTAGGGGATCAGCCAGGTTTAGTTTTGCATGGCAAACAGCCATGGCTTGCGAGGATGGGTGTGACTGTTAAGCGATGAATTAGAAACACGTAGTTAATTTTTGTTACTTGGAAGCAATACGAATCAGACGCGATGAGACAGTCAGTTAAAATAGCATGTTAGCCGACAGAAATATAGTAGCAAAACTGCCCGTCCCCCGGATGGCGCAGAAGACGATAACGGATTTACCGCAGTATTCTTATCCGTCGTTTAGCAAATATGACGTAAATCTGAGCGGTATTATGCAACGCTGCGCATGTTTTCAACATGAAGCGTCCTGAACTGATCCGTGGACCTGTTATGTGCTTCAGAATAATCGTAGAAAACAAGCATTGCGTTGCGAATAATTAATTAATCCATCATACGTCGGGTAAGAACGCCTAACCTACTGGGAAATTCGAAAAAAATAACGTTGTCACTTTTCTAGAACATACACACACATGCACGTTACAAACAATTCGTGCCTGAGATAGTGGTCACACAAGACGGGTTCTACTATACCGGTACGTGTACATTATTTACGGTATCGACCAGTACGATATACCTCTCACGCCCAATTTGAGCGAAACTCGTCAAACAATTAGTTTTGCGCTGTCGTGAAGAAATAAAAGGATGGAAAAAATCTTTGTTGAAAATATCTTTTTGAAAAAGCTAATTATGACGTAGTGGCAGCTAAGTTGTATTTTTGTACAATACGCCATAATACATTACGGCGTATTTATAGTGCATGCAAACTACACTTTCACTTGGAACAAATTGCACCACATTTTTACCAGAGTGGTTCTCTATGAGGTGTCCAGAAAACAGGGGAAATGTACCTAATTAGCATAAATCCAATATGGCCGCCATCAATACATTGTTATATTGTTGCTGTCAGATGACATATTTTAGTTTAAATTCTAGAATGGGGGTCTGGGCTCAACGATACATTTGGAATACACTTGTGATTTGTGAGTAGTTCATTTGCATAAATACAATATGGCCGACAGAACTCTATATCTTGCCATAACTATGCTGTCATATGATATATAAGAGTAATTTGTAATACTTCATTGGGTCTTTGGACACAGTGATGCATTTGGAACACATTAAAGGTAAGTTCTTATATAGCGCAGTATCCAGTCCTCAGGACTGCTCAAAGCGCTTTACACTTTACTCCTTGGCAGACCTGTTCAATCGAACACCATCTCGACTTATCTGGGAAGCATGCAGCCACGTTACAATTAATCCGCGAAGACACCACTGTCTATAGCCAGGTACTCATTCATCCAGCTGAGTGAACTGGAGCAACGTAGAGTTAATTAACTGGTACAAGGTTCGACACTGTAGTGCAGGATTCGAACCCTGGTTCTCTCGGTCGAGAGTCCGAAGCTTTAGCCACTGCACCACTGCGCTCCATACTGCACTGTCTTTCGTACAACTGCAGCTGATAGTAGCTATCCAGTAGTTCTGGAGGTGCTGCGAGTTGGTTGGTCTGCACTGGCAAACACATTTCATACATCATCTGCCATTCCCACTCCCCTGGCTTCATGATGATACATGTCCCTTTCTAATCCATAATTTGATAGCAGATTTGTGAAGATTTGCAGTCTTTTAATTACTTAAAAAAGCAAATAAGTAAGTTATTGTACAGCGCAGTATCCAATCATTAGGATTGTTCAGGGCGCTTTACGTTTTACTCCCTGGCAGACCTGTTCAAATGAACACCTTCTCAACTTCTCTGGGAAGCATTCAGCCATGCTGCAATTAACGCGCGACGTCTATTCGTACACAAATATCCACCACTGTCTATGGCAACATCTTGCAAATTGATGTGAGATGCTGCGCGGGCGGCCGGTCAGCACTCGTAATGGGACGGGATAAGAAGAAGAAGTATATATATAGCCAGGTACTCGTTCATACAGCTGAGTCAACTGGAGCAACGTTGAGTGAACGAACTTGCCAAAGATTCGACACGGCACAACAGGATTCGAACTAATGCTCTAACCACTGCACCACCGCGCTCCACATCTAATGACATGCCTCACGTTACAAGCTGCAGTGATACGTTGCATGCATGAGCGAATAACGCTGTAGTAAACATGACCCGGCCGATTTCACAGTGACCTCGACTGCTGTCAACCTGACGTACTGCCGGCGTGTCGACAAGATAGAGGAGTGCCGACGCCCACATATAGATGTAATTTTACGCGCAATTGTTTATTCACATAGTCGAACACAAGCAGTTCAGCCGGTGCTTTGCTACCGACTCGGCTTCATCACAAGTAGTTTTATTATCACGTTATGGACGAAAGTCATTGACGTCGAACACAATACTGGAAGGATGTTGTACACGGGACAGTATGCCATTTGTCTTGTGCGAACATCGTCGCTGATGTGTGTCGTAGGAATACCACTTTAACATGTAAGTAAAGACATGGTTTTATCTACTCGTCGCGATCGCGATACATATGTTGTCTGGACTACTTTTATCGTAGTTTTCAAAACACTGTAGTATGACTCGTGCAAGGTACCTTAGTAAGGTACATTTAATACGCCATAGGCCTATGTTTGTCAAATATTTAACGGTGTATTGAGAACGGTTGAATGATAGGTTGCCATAATATACGGATATTGCTGCATCCGTTCCAAATGCAGATCAGTTTATTGTTTGCAGTTCTGTCAGCTACGCAGTAAGCTACTTAGTCAGCCACCCAGTCAGCTACACAGCCAGATACCTATAGCTGGTTGCCATAGACGGTTGAGAGATGTATTCGGTTGCTATACGTATTGCACAGTTGTATTAGGCTTGCTTTGGCAGTCAGTTTTTTCCAAGTGCATATAATCATGTTACAGTAGCGGTCACACAACACCAGCAACAACAGCCCAACTTCCGCGTTAAAATTGCTTATTCTACTGGTTCAGCCCATTGCCAATTCGGTTGTTTGGTAACCAAGTGTAGATTATGAATAGTTTTGTAAGTATGTATTCGCAGTCAGTTGAATAAAAGTGCTTACTTTTGTTTAATAGTTAGTCAAAGGTATTGACTTACATCTGGTATTTTATTAAAGTCGGTTACCAGGCTGACAATTGACTTTCAAGCCGCTTGATTGGTACTTTTTGGTAGACTGTGTGATTGATTGACAAGAATGCAAAGAAGGTCGACAACATCAACTCGTGCATGATCGATTTGAGGTGACACCTTTAAATCGTGCTTCGACAACTCAGTATCAATCGTAACGGTAACTGTGAGCCTCGGGACCGTTTCTCGAACATTTTATGAGCTCATAAGTCCGATTTCGATTCCGCTACTTAACGGTGATCTTGTGTACAAAAAACTATCAACACCAGGAGGCGCCACCGGGACACTTGTCGGTGTGTCACGGAAATAGTGTCCTCGGTGTTACGGCGGCGTTTTTTCCATTCAGTTTGAAAAAAGGAGTCCTTGAAATTATATTTCTCAACAGATTCATTTTGATGATGGACTTTCCTTGTGAGCCCACTGCCTTAGTGAAACTCTCCCAAGGTCACGTCAGAATGCAGATAGAGATAAGGGTATTTTTAGATCTTACGTTTATTAAGTTACTATGCAATTAGGTACGCTAAGACGTAATTACTTGTATAGAATTGAGTTGCTCCAAGGTAACCTATATTAAGAAGCATAATATTCCCCATCGAAAGGTCATTCAGGCTATGCGTGTGTATCTAGATATCTAGTAATTTACGTACAAGTTATTAGCAGTATTACACATCATAAATTACTCTTTTAAACACACCAGGCGACGATGCCCTTCGTCATCGTCATAACCCACACTTCCAAACAAACAGTGCTGACAAATGCTAACAATACAAACACTACTATCATATATCTATAATAATACAGTACGTCACGGCGAATTTTGACTTTTTGAGACCTCAACTCCCCCGTAACGCTTCATACCGCTGACCTGTAGCCTACACATCCTTAAAAGCACATTCGATTTTTAAAATCCTATATATTGAGCACACACCAATTTTAAACCTGTTGTATATCTGTTTTGATTCATAATTAGTAGGTAGAATAAAGATATGCATAACTAATAATAAACAATAACATCAACTGTCCATATTGATGTACTTTTCATTGACACGGGAGCAAGGACGGTTGCGTAAGGCCGCCGATCGGGGTTCGAGTCCCCCTAAGCTATCGGTTCTTAACCTTTTTTGGCCGCGACCGAAATTCCGGTCGTAGGCCTTGGCGACCCATGCCTTCAAACAGTTAATTTTATAACATAAAAAAAAAAATGCACATGACATAAATAAATTATAAATGAAAACATTTATTAATGTTGTGTAGGAATCACCAGATCAACGGCGTTCGTTGGTTTATCGACATAAAAAGAGCACACCCTTTGCAAATAAGTCTACCCTTTGGCGGTAGAACATATCCTTTTCTTCATTTTTGGGATAATCTCACGACCTATTGGTTTAGTGCCGAAATTTGTCGCCAGACCGATATTTCACGGTTTAAAAGTGAAATACTCATTTTCAAACCAATTATACAGCCTAACCAACATTTCGCATGGAAAATGCCATAAAATAAGTAAATATACCCTAAAATTGAAAGATGATTCGAAAATGATACTTATTTTTTCTAAGCGGGGACTCTCAGCTGCATCAAACAGAATATGAATTGTCCGCACCAGATGCATGCGAGATGAACAGTTTACGTCAAATCTTGTATGAAGATAAATTCCTTGTGATATTTGATATCCCAATATAAGACAACTTGTCATAAATATTATATTGAAGCCGTTTATGATATATTTTTGTATTTATACGTTCAAAACGCTAAAAAGACAACGGACATAATAACTAGTTCTATCAGTATGATATCTTCAGTTACACGAGCTAACATGTTTCCGTTTTTAATCGTCACGAAACACTTGCCCAGAGACCCCCATCGCATGTAATGCATCGGCCCGCTGACCAGAAGATCGCACCCCCTAATCGTGACGTGAAAATGACCATTTAGACATAATACAGATAACACTAAACATGGGCCTATTTACAACATATATATATATATATGTGCGGGCAGGCGGGCAGCCAGGCAGACAGACAGGCAGGCGGGCAGCCAGGCAGACAGACAGGCAGGCGGGCTGCCCACACATATATATATATACAAGTGTATATATCTATATATACACAGTGTATATATATATATACACTATATATATATATATATATACGTGGAGGCAGGCAGCCAGGCACTAAGAACAGACAAAGACGGAGACAGACAGACAGGCAGATAGGCAGACAGACATATATATATATATATACAGATATATAAATATACGTATAGATAGCTATATATATATATATACATATATATACATATATATATATACATATATATATATATATAGCTATCTATACGTATATTTATCTATCTGTATATTTATATATATATGTCTGTCTGCCTATCTGCCTGTCTGCCTGTCTGCCTGTCTGCCTGTCTGCCTGTCTGCCTGTCTGCCTGTCTGCCTGTCTATATATATACTAAACATGGTTCTATTCACAACATGTATATATATATATATATATATATATATATATATATATATATATATGTTGTAAATAGGCCCATGTTTAGTGTTATCTGTATTATGTCTAAATGGTCATTTTCACGTCACGATTAGGGGGTGCGATCTTCTGGTCAGGGGGCCGATGCGTTACATGCGATGGGGGTCTCTGAGCAAGTGTTTCGTGACACTCACCCAGGCAGGCAGGCAGGCAGGCAGGCAGGCAGGCAGGCAGGCAGGCAGGCAGGCAGGCAGGCAGGCAGGCAGGCAGGCAGGCAGGCAGGCAGGCAGGCAGGCAGGCAGGCAGGCAGGCAGGCAGGCAGGCAGGCAGGCAGGCAGGCAGGCAGGCAGGCAGGCAGGCAGGCAGGCAGGCAGGCAGGCAGGCAGGCAGGCAGGCAGGCAGGCAGGCAGGCAGGCAGGCAGGCAGGCAGGCAGGCAGGCAGGCAGGCAGGCAGGCAGGCAGGCAGGCAGGCAGGCAGGCAGGCAGGCATATATATATAGATATACAGATAGATAAATATACATAGCTATACAGATAGATAGATAGATAGATAGGTGTGTTTATTTTCTCAATATTGTAATATAAAATAGTAATACAAATACCCCATATAAACATATAGTGTAACTATCTGACGCAAAAGGTATGAACATTAAGTTTGTACAATATAATGGTGTAGGAGACTCATATTAAGGCCAACACATAGTCGCTATCACAGGGGCAACTTTCGGGTTTGGGAATTGTCTACCTTTTATATAATTAGTTACTTTTTGTATTCCATTGATGCATCATTGTTCAATCCTATTTAGGTGCATATATATATTCACGTGTGGTTTTATTAATGTTTGCTTATTCACACGAGTAGTGAAGTGGTGATTGTGTGGATGCAATAATATGTGTGCATGGATATCAGACAACACATTTCCTGGATCGGATTAAACATCAGTACGTAATGTACTAATCGTTGTAATGAGATGACGTAGGTTATCTGTCCTAGTGTATAGACAATACATCACACCAGAAGGCGGTTAATGGTCATGATGATTTAGTCATTTCTCCCAAATCGAGTTCACTACATTTGTCGAATAGGGGAAGCTTTGATTCACAACCTTTGACTTTGTTAATTATGATGAGACGTTTAATTGTTTGAATTCTCTAGAAGCAGGTAATGCTACTTACAATTTCCAGCCATTTGACTAATGACGGACGACTAACGGCGCGCAAAATCACGGTTGTATGTGTTTTAACCGATAAAATATTGTTGAGTAAATATTTCATGTTTCGTTGTTTTCTTTATGCACCTACGATGCTATTGTTAATGGCAGATTGACAATAACACATGTTTTTAATATTATGATCAGTTAAGGTTAATATAACAACAATTAAGCGGTTTCTTTTAAACGCGGAACAAGTGTCGATAAGTTTGAAATAAACAAAGATAGGCTTAGATTGTTGATTGGTTGATAGTAATTAACATATTATAACGTAGTTTTCATCATCATGATCGGTCGGCCGGGGCCGGAGCATAGATGAGCTGTTTCCATATGAGTAGATCGTTCATCAGGGATGGAAGGTGTGTCTCTTCAATATCAAGGTTTCCGCAGATCAGCTTGGTGTATATGTTTTCTTGTTTCCCTCTGTTTTTCTTCCAAAGTGTGGGTGTCCACAGGATGAATATTAACACTGGTTCTTCGTTATTACGATAGCAATGACCATCTGGTTGTATATGTCCACATAGTTCTTCATTTGTAAGCTTGTTGCTCCAGTGGACATTTAGGCACTTTCTTAACATTCTGGTGTAATCCCCGTCATGTTCTTTCCAGTTCTTTTGTGAGGGTCCAGGTATCTGCTCCGTACAACAATATACTTTCAACAGTAGCACTGAAGATTGACAATTTAAGGGTTCTTCTTATGTCTGCCTTCCACACATTGTCTAGCTTGTTACATGCTTGCCAGACTAGGGCAATGAGTTGGTGAACTTCTTTGCTTGATCTGTATATCCAGGTACCTAGATACCGGAAACCGTCTACTTCCTCAAGTACGTCATTACTAGCCGTCTTTATTACTTTATATTCATCATTTATATTGATGGTGATTACCGTGTTGTTATTTACATTTATAACCAGTCTAACAGTTTTTGCGTTGTTCTCGACCTTTCCAGCAATCTATGTGCAGACTTGATATCATCGCTTACCAGGACTATATCATCAGCAAATGCAAGATCTGTGATTTCTTCCTTTGGAAACCGCCTATTTCTCCGTTCTCTGATGGTAAAGAGCCAAGATCAGATCCCTTCGTTGATTGTCTCATGACATGTTTTATATAATTGTTATTAAATGCAAACGTTCGTTGAGCTAAATTATCTTAAAGAAGTGGAGTAATACGTGGAAAGCCGGTTGTTTCGGACACAACGTCTGTGTTAGAATCGTCAGTTAAGGTAGACTAGTGTGTCCAGAACTCGCTAGTTAGCAATGTATTATCAAAAGAACAACATTTATTAATATATGTTTCCGGTAAACATGGCCGCGCCAATATATAAATGACAATAAACAGTAAATAGGCTGAGGGGGTAAATAAAAATATATAAGTGACAATAAACAGTAAATAGGCTGAGGGGGTAAATAACAATATAAATGACAATAAACAGTAAATAGGCTGAGGGGGTAAATAACAATATTTAAATGACAATAAACAGTAAATAGGCTGAGGGGGTAAATAACAATATATACATGACAATAACCAGTAAATAGGCTGAGGGGGTATATAACAATATAACTTATTTTTACACTAAGTGACATTTCTGCATTTCATCGAGGCATATTTTATCAGGAAGACTAATGCTGCATATGTGTTGTAATGTCTGAATGTCATATATTAATATAAGTTATGATGAAAAATTCACAGCATTGTAATAAAAATGCTAAGCAAATCACATGTTTTGCTCACCGATCTGTGTTAAATATAAATGAGTTGTTATGACTGAAGGAGTCGCACTTCACACGCTTCCAGAAAATTGACATATATCCAGCATCACCAATTTCACGACCCAATTCGATGAATACGTGAACAATGGCTCATATGTCTCCACTTTCCCCTACGTCACTCGCTGTGGATTTGCACATGTCCCCAACGTACTTGATCTATCACAAAAATCAGTTCTCTCCACTATCCTCTCCCTTCAGTTGTCCTCCATATTCTACGGCTGTAGACATTCTGAAATACTCTTGTAGAAACTCAAATGGTTCGTTTCAGGTCAGAGAGTTTCACCGATGCGAAAGGTATCAATGAAAACATTATAATATCGAGATGACCAATCGTTGGTGTCGAATTTCCAGCGACTTCACGTTCACCGTCACAACAATCCACGCAGTGAACGAACTCCGTCACAACATTCTATGGAGTGAACGACCGCGCTCACCGTCACAACATTATACGCAGTGAACGACCACGTTCACCTTCACAACATTCTACGCAGTGAACGACAATCTTCACATGACGACATTCTACGCAGTGAACGACTGCTCTCACCGTGACGACATTCTACGTAGTGAACGACTGCGTTCACCGTCACAACATTCTACGCAGTAAACGACCACGCCACCATGCACATTGGTAGGGCGCTCGGAGTCAAACTGTTCACAGCAACGGCCGGTGGCGTGCACGTGTTGACTCTACTCAGCGTCGTCTTCCTCTTTCTCTTCAACAACTTCATGTTTCTCAGCTCGGGACGATGCGACGGCGACTACGCCGCCAACCAGTCGTGCCAATGCCCAGCGGAAGTCAACCGGACAGCGGCGGTCGTTCGGCGGACATCTGGCCTGTCCACACCGGACGGTCCTCTCGCGGTCGTGTTCACGACGTTCAAGGACACGGCTGACCGCGTCTTCTTTCAGAGCAACACGGTACGCAACTGGAGGGAACTGATGCCGCTGCTACAGCCAGTTCTCTTCACGGTGGACAAATTCAACTACCTGACTAGACTCGCCGGCGGCAAGGGCTGGCACGTCTACACCGTGCCACGGGCCAACAACGATGGCACGCCCTTCCTCAAGGACATGGTCGACGTTGTGCGAGACAGGTTCGCTCTAATTACCATTCATCGCCCATTTAAATTATACGTTCACAGTGCTATATCACTAGAAATATGTAAACTGTTTAAGCGAGGTTGTATGTTCCGTTATTAGTAAGGGTAGTAGTTATTAAGATGAAGTTCGCTGAATCAGTTATCTTAAATTTGGAAACGTCGCGAACACACTGAACTTCAAAATACATAGCTGTTTACTATCCCGGCTTCTGAAATATTACCAGATCAGTGTGTTTAGGAGCTGAACGTTTTGTTTACAATTTGATCACTACGCGGCTGAACTGTTCAAATTGCAAACACTGTAGCTTTTTAAACGCAATTTGGCGGGTAGTATACCTTAACCAATGAGGTACCTTTTAGTCCAACTTGCCAGAGAAATATGCGTCCGAATTGATTACACATACAGAACGATTTTAAACAATTCCTAAAATGTGATGTCACAGATCACATCATGTGTTTGTTCCGTGACATGTTTGGTTGTCAACTGTTAAAGCGCGTCCCATTGATATTTGATATGTTCCCAGGTATCCCAACGCAATTTACTACGGCTTCGCAAACGGTGATATCTTGTTCGATAACGGGTTGCTGCGGACACTGAAAGGACTCTGGCGGAAGTCCGAGAGGCTGGCGAATGATCACGTGATCGTCGGGCGGCGAATCAACATGAAGGTAGATACGATGCAGGGGCCAATGCACAAATGGTAGAGATATGTTCATATATTTCATAGCGCAGAATCCTGTTCTTTGGACTGCTGAAAGCGCTTTACACTTCACCCTCTGGCAAACATGTTAAATCGAACAACCTATCGACTTCTCTGGGAGCCTTCAGCAACGTTGCAGTTGCTGCTGTAGTCCATGCACTGCTGTGGTCGTCCACACACTGCATTAGTATTCGACGTAGGCTACATAATATTAGGTTGTCGTCCATGTTGGTCCTTACTGTTGTGATCGTTCACATACTGCCTTAGTATTCGACGTAGGCTACATCATATTATGTTGTCGTCCATGTTGGTCCTTACTGCTGTGGTCGTCCACACACTGCCTTAGTATTCGACGTAGGCTACATAATATTATGTTGTCGTCCGTGTTGGTCCTTACTGCTGTGGTCGTCCACACACTGCCTTAATATTCGACGTAGGCTACATAATATTATGTTGTCGTCCATGTTGGTCCTTACTGTTGTGGTCGTCCACACACTGCCTTAGTATTCGAGGTAGGCTACATCATATTATGTTGTCGTCCGTGTTGGTCCTTACTGCTGTGGTCGTCCACACACTGCCTTAATATTCGACGTAGGCTACATAATATTATGTTGTCGTCCATGTTGGTCCTTACTGCTGTGGTCGTCCACACACTGCCTTAGTATTCGACGTAGGCTACATAATATTATGTTGTCGTCCATGTTGGTCCTTACTGCTGTGGTCGTCCACACACTGCCTTAGTATTCGACGTAGGCTACATAATATTATGTTGTCGTCCATGTTGGTCCTTACTGCTGTGGTCGTCCACACACTGCCTTAGTATTCGACGTAGGCTACATAATATTATGTTGTCGTCCATGTTGGTCCTTACTGTTGTGGTCGTCCACACACTGCCTTAGTATTCGAGGTAGGCTACATCATATTATGTTGTCGTCCATGTTGGTCCTTACTGTTGTGGTCGTCCACACACTGCCTTAGTATTCGACGTAGGCTACATAATATTATGTTGTCGTCCATGTTGGTCCTTACTGCTGTGGTCGTCCACACACTGCCTTAGTATTCGACGTAGGCTACATAATATTATGTTGTCGTCCATGTTGGTCCTTACTGTTGTGGTCGTCCACACACTGCCTTAGTATTCGACGTAGACAACATAATATTATGTTGTCGTCCATGTTGGTCCTTACTGCTGTGGTTGTCCACACACTGCCTTAGTATTCAACGTACGCTACGTAATATTATGTTGTCGTCAATGTTGGTCCTTACTGCTGTGGTCGTCCACACACTGTCTTAGTATTCGACGTAGGCTACATAATATTAGGTTGTCGTCCGTGTTGGTCCTTACTGCTGTGGTCGTCCACTCACTACCTTAGTATTCGACGTAGGCTACATCATATTATATTATTGTCCATGTTGGTCCTTATTGCTGTAGTCGTCCACACACTGCTTTAGTATTCGACGTAGACAACATAATATTATGTTGGCCCTTACTGCTGTGGTCGTCTACGGTCTGCTGTTTATCACGTTTATGTTACCAGAGTCACCTGGGAAATTACACATTTCTACGTCACGTCCACAAACATTCAGTCATATGCATTTAGGTTATGTGCAAATTCCCCGTATCACCCAAATCGACCAATAGCCAACTAACTATTAAGGCCTCAATGTTTCTCTTGCAACAGTTGGACACGAGCTCGTGGCGCCCCCTGTACAAACCGGCCGACATCGAGGCTAAGGTGGCACACGAAGGCGGCAAGCTATTCATTCCTGATGCTGAGGACTATTTCTTCTTCCGCGGCGAATATCCGTGGTACAAAATACCGGATGTCGTGATGGGCCGGCCTGGCTACGACAACTTTATTGTCTTTACTGCTATCGAAAGCAATGTGACCGTGATCGATGTGACAAAAACAATGCTGGCGTTCCACCAGACTGGTCTTGATGGAGAGTTTGCCGGCACTCAGGTACTGGGGAGTTCCTATGATGGACGGTATCCGTGTAACTGGGAAGGTTTCACTTTTTTCACTTTCAAATTACAAATCATGATTGTGAATATTAGCGTATGTACGCACAATTGCACAAGATCTTCTCAAGCATCATTGGGGGTCACATCCGACTGATTTAGCAGTCATTGTTAAAGTTTATTACGTTACTATTTGATATAACCAACATCGCTAAACGAATTACACAATCATAAATTTATATATTTTATAATGTATATATTCGTGTTGTCGTAGATATAATTCCTCAATAGGTGTTATTGGTTTTACAGACACGATCATATGGGAATCAAAACTAGCCTTTCGGGGCATATGCTTATAAATAAAGGTCAATAACAACTAATCATTTGCAACTAAAATAAATAATATCATGCCGGTAGTTAACTAGAAAACATTGTTGAACACACATAATCGAAACTGCAAGGACAGCGTCAATGCGATAGTTAACAGGGCCTATTACCAGTTCTTCGGTCGCTGAACAGGTAGACTAGCTGATATCGCTCAGTAACACATGCCACCTATTAGTAGAACAAAGCTGATTATGCCATTTTTACTGGAGTAAGTTGTTTTTATGTATATTGTGACATGTTTATATCAGTCACCCACACAGCAGAAACAGTAGAGCGGGATGTTGGGGTGCGCCCTTGTAGGCTATCACTGTAACCATTTCCCAGCGCAGCGGCCATTTTATTTATTGTACGGAAACGGTTGTCTAGAAGAAAAATATCAACACATGTTACACAGTATTTATTACTATAATTTGTACGTAAAAAGTATAATAATAATGCAATTAAAAACTCCTATCTGGCAGCCATACCTAACCTCAAATAAACGAAGTACCATTAATTCGAGTTTATCTTCTGTAGAATATCGACCGTTCCTACAACAGTCTCCTCATCGGCAAATTCGACACGTGGAAAGGCATGATCGTGAGCGCCCAATACCAGACGCACTTCGACGTGGCTGGCGACTTGAGTGTCGAACAGGTAGTGCCCATATGGAAGTTGACATGGCAACGGAAGGAGCTGGAAGAGAGGAACAGAAAGAAACAGCTTCACCGTCACATCAAGAACGCTGTGCCTATTAAAATAAATACTTCACGTCAGGGACCTTCAAATTCCAGTGACAACTTCAAACACCGGGACACCGTCAAATACCGGAACACCGTCAAACACCGGGACACCTTCAAACACAGGGACACCGCCGCAGTGTCATAGACCATCGGTGTGTACAAAAGGACACAATAAAAACAAGAGTGGTGATGTTCACATTGTTTAAACGCGCAGTTCTGTGATGCGAAGATGGATTAATGCCGCTTAGATGAGACGGCAGTTAGTTGGATATATGTATTCTGCTGTTGGCGGTACACGATCAGTTGTAATACGGGTGTGGTTTGATGGCGTCTGTCGGGCCTGTCGGAGACGTTTTCCCTTCGGTCATGCCTACAGGCTCTGCATCGACCAATCATGCCGTGTTTTATTACTATTTATTATAAGTATTGACGCTGAAGGGGTAGAATTTCAAAAGATGTACCAGTGCAAAAATTGGGTGTCTTCACAGGTTGAAACGCTCTTAAACGCATACCATCACATTTTTGTTCAGAATTAATAGTTATGTGAATATATATCTACAACTCGAGTATGGGTTTATATAATTATCTATGTATGTGGGCTATAATTTAAGATTTATAAACCCTACATCACAACCACGTAGCCAAAAAATCAATGTCCAGAGCATCATTTTCAAAATGGCAGTGAAGTTTAAAAATTTACCTGTGACCAAAATATTAGTTTCAGCTGATCCTATCCATAGAACAAACATTTGACAATAATGTCAGAGCAAATGATGGTATTACTGGCAATATGCTTTATGAAGTGCAAGCTTATACAATGTCTCGAAAACACTGTTTACTACGACATCCAACTTTGCAGCAGTTAGCTACAAAGAAGGAATGTGGTAATACAAGTATACGAGTACTTAATGTGTTTACCGATAAACATAGATCCGAAAACCAGCACACTTTTCATGTTTTAGAGATGTTTACTACGACATTCATTTTCTCAAAAGCTGTTGATTCCAGAGCTTATAGAAAACATGACGCAGATAGAACATCACAATAGTGTCACAACAATGCAAGTACATCTATGACATTATTGTAATTCTGGCCACAACGTCCTGGAGAGGTCAAATGTGTTTACTACGACATCCTGTCAAAATGTTTACTACGACTTTCGCCTGTAATAAAACGTTGTAATTCACTTTGTTCAGTTGTCACTTTTACTTATTTACATTCGTGTATCCAAACTTATGACGTTGGGCAATCAACAAGAATAGTTGGCTGTTGTTTACATTATCTTTTCCCATAAATGTTATGGTGACAGTATGCATTTTGTCAATGCTGAGGCTTGTAGAGTTAACTTGGGACTACATTGAGTTAGTAAAACGTACTGATTGTTGAGAGAACATGTTACTGCTCAAACGTTAGTCCACATAATCGACATTGGCAGGGCATTGTCTGTACACATGCACGTTAAATCTCAGCTAAAATGTCGATGTCGTAGTAAACTTAATATGTTATATTACATGTAATACTACACGGAAATAAGATGTTGTGTCAGGGCAATGTGTCAAGTTATGTTTTTAATTACATTTACGTGTACGCAAAACATGCCAATAATATTGCTGGCTGGATGATGATAATGAATATATGTATAACAAATGTCATTGCAGACACGCCGTGTGGGTAGACACAATGCTGTAAACCGCAAGAAATGACGTAAAAAGCAGATAACTGGTCATAAAAAGAAGGAAGCGATACGTGTTAATCAGTAGTATGTACGTCAGCACAAAAACGTCTTGACGAAAGTGATAAGGCTCGGATGAAGGTCCGTGAATTAATGGCACATCACTTTTTACATAGACTACGCCGAAAATTACAGTTTTAACTATGGCGAGGAAGTTCAAAGTGCATACTACAATAAAGAACAGATCACGCTTCACGTAATCCTGATTGTTCATTATCGGCACGTGACAGCCCACTCAGTTATGTTGGGGTGAGTGCTGAGCACAGCCATGCAACAAGAACAACGTACACCTTTATCTAATAGTGATATCGGAGATCAAACAGTTAGGTCAAAATGTCACATTGGTACACTATCTCACTGATTCCCTCACCAAGACGTTTCGGAACAAACACACTATCAGCCTCACTGTTCATCACTAACTTTTTTTGACGTCGCCGTCAAATGGAAATATTTCGAGGCAGGCAGCTGAAAAGAACCCTGCGACGGAGTACCAATGGAAACGCATGTTTGGCATTCATTTAAGTGGTGTCACACTGTTCACAGCCCAGAAACCTTCAGTTAGTGGGACTTGAATAAAACCAATTCAAAGATGACATACTTGATGGTAACCGTGGATGAGGTGGCAGAGGCCCAGTGGGAAATGGAAACCTCCAATGTAATGTAAATTCCTGGCACCACACATCTACACAGGGTAATGGCTGTAGGTGCGGGACAGGAATTCACATGAAAGACGTCTTGTCTCAAAGAATGTTGCTTCATAAACGGAAAGTTACGCCGGCCATGCTCTGGATAGGTGATGCATCCAACCATAACACTCCCCCCTCTAACCTCACGGAGTGAAACAAACCAATATGACGCTGTTCAGCAGCTCCTTGGGCAGGTGGACGACATCACATCTGAAGAAGCAATCGATTGGTGACTTCGTGGAGGTTCTTTACGACAGAAGGCCGTATAGGGGTCAGGTGAAAAACATCGATAGCGAAGATAGAGAGTATTGACCTCTTTCATATGCAGAGGGATAGATAAAATACACTTCTTCAAATCTGATGACATTTAGGGTTGAAGAAGAAAACATCTGTATGAAATTACCAAAACCTAAGACGGGTCGATCTGGTCGTGTTTATCTTATCAGCGAAACGGGTAAAAAGCTTCAAGATTTCCTACAGGAGCCCATGTAATGACGCCATGGTACTGAACAAATAACGATGGTTGTTAGACATATGCATGTTGGAGATATCCTAATGTACAAAATCTCAGTTTTGAAGAGGACGTAACATGTGTTAATTAAGACTACGTGGGTTTGTCAAATAACGATGTTTATTGCAGCATTTGCATGTTTTATTTTCATTTCATAATATCAGCGTTACGCTTATATCAGAATACGACCTATGAGTGTGCAGGTGTCACACTGTTGAAATGGGACATGATTGTGTCATGATTGATCTTATCCTTCGTGCACAGTGGTCCGTCCTGGAAAATTGTTTGCTAGAACATCCAGTACTATTTGGCATGTGTTATGTAGGTCATAAATAATCCTAATTGAAAATTATTGACAATACACTAATAGCCCAGCTGTACAACTAATCCTATGTGAAGAACTAGTTTATTATGATGATATATCATGTGTTTATTACGACATCCACTGTGGTTGCTGCGACATCCACTGTGGTTACAACGACATCCACTGTGGTAACTACGACATCCACTGTGGTTACAACGACATCCACTGTGGTTACAACGACATCCACTGTGGTTACTACGACATCCACTGTGGTTACTACAACATCCACTGTGGTTACTACGACATCCACTATGTTTATTACGACATCCACTGTGGTTGCTGTGACATCCACTGTGGTTACAACGACATCCACTGTGGTTGCTGCGACATCCACTGTGGTTGTAACGACATCCGCAGTGTTTACTACGACATCCACTGTGGTTATTACGACATCCACTGTGGTTGCTACGACATCCACTGTGGTTACTATGACATCCACTGTGGTTGCTACGACATCCACTGTGGTTACTACGACATCCACTGTGGTTGCTGCGACATCCATTGTGGTTACAACGATATCCATTGTGGTTACTACGACATCCACTGTGGTTGCTGCGACATCTACTGTAGTTGCTGCGACATCCACTGTGGTTGCTGCGACATCCAATGTGGTTACAACGACATCCACTCTGGTTACAACGACATCCACTGTGGTTACTGCGACATTCACTGTGGTTACAACGACATTCACTGTGTTTACAACGACATCCACTGTGGTTGCTGCGACATCCACTGTGTTTACTACGACACCCACTGTGTTTACTACGACATCCTCTGTGGTTTCTGTGACATCCACTGTGGTTACAACGACATCCACTGTGGTTACAACGACACCCACTGTGGTTACTGCGACACCCACTGTGGTTACTACGACATCCACTGTGGTTGCTGCGACATCCACTGTGTTTACCACGACATCCACTGTGGTTACTACGACATCCACTGTGGTTGCTGCCACATCCACTGTGGTTACTACGACATCCACTGTGGTTACTGCGACATCCACTGTGGTTATTACGACATCCACTGTGGTTACTACGACATCCTCTGTGGTTTCTGCGACATCCACTGTGGTTACAACAACATCCACTGTGGTTACAACGACATCCACTCTGGTTACAACGACATCCACTGTGGTTACTGCGACATTCACTGTGGTTACAACGACATTCACTGTGTTTACAACGACATCCACTGTGGTTGCTGCGACATCCACTGTGTTTACTACGACACCCACTGTGTTTACTACGACATCCACTGTGGTTAATACGACATCCACTATGGTTACAACGACATCCACTCTGGTTACAACGACATCCACTGTGGTTACTGCGACATTCACTGTGGTTACAACGACATTCACTGTGTTTACAACGACATCCACTGTGGTTGCTGCGACATCCACTGTGTTTACTACGACACCCACTGTGTTTACTACGACATCCTCTGTGGTTTCTGTGACATCCACTGTGGTTACAACGACATCCACTGTGGTTACAACGACACCCACTGTGGTTACTGCGACACCCACTGTGGTTACTACGACATCCACTGTGGTTGCTGCGACATCCACTGTGTTTACCACGACATCCACTGTGGTTACTACGACATCCACTGTGGTTGCTGCCACATCCACTGTGGTTACTACGACATCCACTGTGGTTACTGCGACATCCACTGTGGTTATTACGACATCCACTGTGGTTACTACGACATCCTCTGTGGTTTCTGCGACATCCACTGTGGTTACAACAACATCCACTGTGGTTACAACGACATCCACTGTGGTTACAACGACATCCACTGTGGTTACTGCGACATTCACTGTGGTTACAACGACATTCACTGTGTTTACAACGACATCCACTGTGGTTGCTGCGACATCCACTGTGTTTACTACGACACCCACTGTGTTTACTACGACATCCACTGTGGTTAATACGACATCCACTATGGTTACTACGACAACCACTGTGGTACTACGACAACCACTGTGGTTACTACGACAACCACTGTGGTTACTACAACATCCTCTGTGGTTACTACGACATCCACTGTGGTTACTACGACATCCACTATGGTTATTACGACATCCACTGTTTTTGCTGCGACATCCACTGTGGTTACTACGACATCCACTGAGGTTTCTACGACATCCACAGTGGTTACAACGATATCCACTGTGTTTACTACGACATCCACTGTGGTTACTACGAAATCCCCTGTGGTTACTACGACATCCATTGTGGTTACTACGACATCCACTGTGGTTACTACGACATCCACTGTGGTTACTGCGACATCCACTGTGGTTACTGCGACATCCACTGTGGTTACTACGACATCCTCTGTGGTTTCTGTGACATCCACTGTGGTTACAACGACATCCACTGTGGTTACACTGTGGTTACAACGACATACACTGTGGTTACTGCGACATCCACTGTGGTTAATACGACATCCACTGTGGTTGCTGCGACATCCACTGTGTTTACTACGACATCCACTGTGGTTGCTGCGACATCCACTGTGGTTACTACGACATCCACTGTGGTTACTGCGACATCCACTGTGGTTATTACGACATCCACTGTGGTTACTACGACATCCTCTGTGGTTTCTGCGACATCCACTGTGGTTACTACGACATCCACTGAGGTTTCTACGACATCCACTGTGGTTACAACGATATCCACTGTGTTTACTACGACATCCACTGTGGTTACTACGAAATCCCCTGTGGTTACTACGACATCCATTGTGGTTACTACGACATCCACTGTGGTTACTACGACATCCACTGTGGTTAAAACGACATCGACTGTGGTTACTACGACATCCACTGTGGTTACTGCGACATCCACTGTGGTTACTGCGACATCCACTGTGGTTACTACGACATCCTCTGTGGTTTCTGTGACATCCACTGTGGTTACAACGACATCCACTGTGGCTACAACGACATACACTGTGGTTACTGCGACATCCACTGTGGTTAATACGACATCCACGGTGGTTGCTGCGACATCCACTGTGTTTACTACGACATCCACTGTGGTTGCTGCGACATCCACTGTGGTTACTACGACATCCACTGTGGTTACTGCGACATCCACTGTGGTTATTACGACATCCACTGTGGTTACTACGACATCCTCTGTGGTTTCTGCGACATCCACTGTGGTTACAACAACATCCACTGTGGTTAGAACGACATCCACTCTGGTTACAACGACATCCACTGTGGTTACTGCGACATTCACTGTGGTTACAACGACAATCACTGTGTTTATAACGACATCCACTGTGGTTGCTGCGACATCCACTGTGTTTACTACGACACCCACTGTGTTTACTACGACATCCACTGTGGTTAATACGACATCCACTATGGTTACTACGACATCCACTGTGGTTACTACGACAACCTCTGTGGTTACTACGACATCCACTGTGGTTACTACGACATCCGCTATGGTTACTACGACATCCACTGTTTTTGTTGCGACATCCACTGTGGTTACTACGACATCCACTGTGGTTACTACGACATCCACTCTGGTTAAACGATATCCACTGTGTTTACTACGACATCCACTGTGGTTACTACGAAATCCCCTGTGGTTACTACGACATCCATTGTGGTTACTACGACATCCATTGTGGTTACAACGACATCCACTGTGGTTACTACGACATCCACTGTGGTTAAAACGACATCCACTGTGGTTACTACGACATCCACTGTGGTTGCTGCGACATCCATTGTGGTTACTACGACATCCACTGTGGTTACAACGATATCCATTGTGGTTACTACGACATCCACTGTGGTTGCTGCGACATCTACTGTGGTTGCTGCGACATCCACTGTTGTTGCTGCGACATCCACTTTGGTTACAACGACATCAACTGTGGTTACTACGACACCCACTGTGTTTACTACGACATCCACTGTGGTTACTACGACATCCACTGTGGTTACTACGACAACCAATGTGGGTACTACGACAACCACTGTGGTTATTGCGACATCCACTGTGGTTACTACGACATCCACTGTGGTTACTGCGACATCCACTCTGGTTACTACGACATCCACTGTAGTTACTACGACATCCACTGTGGTTACTGCAACATCCACTGTGGTTTCAATGACATCCACTGTGGTTACAATGACATCCGCTGTGGTTGCTGCGACATCCACTGTGGTTAGAACGATATCCACTTGGTTGCTGCGACATCCACTGTGGTTACAACGATATACACTGTGGTTGCTACGACATCCACTGTGGTTACTACGACATCCACTGTGGTTACTGCGACATCCACTGTGGTTACTACGACATCCACTGTGGTTACTACGACATCCTCTGTGGTTTCTGCTACATCCACTGTGGTTACAACGACATCCACTGTAGTTACAACGACATCCACTGTGGTTACAACGACATCCACTGTGGTTACTGCGACATCCACTGTGGTTACTACGACATCCACTGTGGTTGCTGCGACATCCACTCTGTTTACTACGACATCCACTGTGGTTACTACGGCATCCACTGTGGTTGCTGCGACATCCACTGTGGTTACTACGACATCCACTGTGGTTACTGCGACTTCCACTTTGGTTACTGCGACATCCTCTGTGGTTACAACGACATCCACTGTGGTTACTGCGACATCCACTGTGGTTACTGCGACATCCACTGATGTACTATTCATGTAATCTACAATCGAGAAGTTTGTGTCTGTATGCTCGGGTTGGTTGTGTCTCTAAACTGGAGAAGACTGTGTGTGTAGACGTAATATTTACATTATTGTAAAAGTAAGTTCAACATTTGCGATGATGCCATTACAAGTTACCTTTCCTTTTGCATTGATAACATAACAAATAGCAATAGTATGTAATAGCAACATACAATTTTATGTTCTTGGGTTACCGTAATAAACGTTTGCTTAAAAATTGTAAGATAAGATCAGATGTTTATATGTTGTATGAAAATTATCTTTCGACAAAGAGTGAACATGATGTCAAAGTGTTTACTACGACATCTATTAATAGGTCACGTAAAATGTAGTACCATGACCAGTGTATGAACAACACAAACATTGCATTCACTGTCTTCATATCGTGAACATACCTATGCATTAAAAAATGTGCATTCTTCTCAACTATACAAACGCAGAATGCTGATAAAATCGCATTAATATGACGACACATAGTTGGCTCCAGACATCACAAGACACTTGTATCATTATTTTTCTTGAAGGCCAATATGCACTCTGACATAAAAAACGTTATTTCAGTTGTCGGATGTCTATGTTGTATCCCTAAGTAGTCATTTTGTACCTAAATAGTTGGATGTTGTAGTAAACATGGGTATAAATGTCGAACAAAGTCATCCTGTTTCAACGGTCAACACATAAAAACCGTAAAAGTTGTGTTGACAATATTTTAGGTCTAGATACCTCTTTGCTTCCCAGAAATCATAATAAAAATTCGAATTGAGGAACTTCGAAATTTATCCCCAAAATCATGCGTTGGTACATATTTTGAAATTTTAGCCCTGAAACGATAAAAATTGGCATAATGCTGATTTGGTAACAGCAGGAGTCATATAGATATTACTGACGGCAAAATAGCTTTTCTGTCGGCACTCTGCCATCTGGCGGCAGTTGCTGGAACTGTGGTTGCGGGTCGCTCGCCGAACCGCTGAAGCCACACATACGATTTTACATGCTAGCAATCGATGTGTGGCCTTCGGAGATATAAGCACAATGTCGTAAATATTACAGTGTGCTACGGGAAGGTTGTGTCTGTAAATTCGAGAAGGTTGTGTCTGTAGATGCGAAACGATTATGTCAGTAGACTCGAGAAAATTGTATATGTGTAGACTCCAGAAGGTTGTGTCTGTAGACGCGAGAATATTGTGTCTGTAGACTCAAGAAGGTTGAGTCTGTAGACTCAAGAAGGTTGTGTCTGTAGACTCCAGAAGGTTGCGTAAAAAAACTCGTGAAGGTTGTGCTGTTGACTCGAGAAGGTTGTGTCTGTGGACTTCAGAAGGGGGTTGTGTCTGTAGACTCGAGAAGGTTGTGTCTGTAAACACGAGAAGGTTGTGTCTGTAGACTCGAGAAGGTTGTGTCTGTAGACTCGAGAAGGTTGTGTCTGTATGCTCGAGAAGGTTGTGTCTGTAGACTCGAGAAGGTTGTGTCTGTAGACTCGAGAAGGTTGTGTCTGTAGACTCGAGAAGGTTGTGTCTGTAGACTCGAGAATGTTGTGTCTGTATGCTCGAGAAGGTTGTGCTTCACCGTTATTCAAAACAAAGTGAATGATATTGCAACGAAGCAATTAGTGTAAATCTATTCACAAATGGACCGAATCCGTCTGTAGCATAGTGACCAGTAGCCCTATTACACACAACTAGCTGAAGTGTAAAGTCCTTGGGCTAGGTAGACTCATATTCACATTGACCTTCAACGGATAGTTCAAGACAATACTGTTGGTGACCTCATAGCATAATCATTTTACATCTAGGCGCCTGTCTCTTTGCAGTGGTAGCCTGTACTAATGGGATTTCATGTAAATAAATTATTGATACACATACCATTGGGGTGGATATAAATATGTCCGCATACGTCTAAAACCCTTACCATTACCTTAGTAGGTATTATACCACAATAGTTATGCGTAATCAACATTTCCCAGGGGAAAAAAGTTAATTTCACTTGTAACTGTTAGAATAATATTTAGTATTTAAAATATTGTGCAGTAAATGATCTACGAGTGCGGAGAGAAAGCTGACGCGTGGACTATTCAGCAGCCAATGTTATATGTGATTTGATTTTCACTGCGATTATTATGCATTACTGTTATACTTATTTGCGATCATCAAGTGTGAAATATATAATATGAAACGTCGTGTTATATGAGAAGGTCAGTTTGACGCAGCCAGATCAAACTCCACACGCACACACACGCGTACACGCACGCGCACACGCATACTCCGCCAATAACAAAACTCTCACAAAATACATACATTCACGGCAATGAATAATCAATTGCTCTCAATTAACACCAACAATATTTTGTAATGGTCAAAACTGTACAGGTCCTACATTTTAACGAACCACAACAAGAAGGTTACCGGTGTCATGACCCCCTTCAAAGACACACGTGATCCGGGCAGTCTAGTTGCTTGCCGTCTTCCCAAGAGCAACCGTAAGTACTTGTAGGCTAAATATTATGATTGCACCCCTTAGTATTCAGTAGGTAATATAGAGTTGCTTGTATTTCATAGTTGACACACGGGTACCTATTCACCAAATCAGGCGACAGTGTAGACATTCATTACAAGGGGCGAACAGGTAATAGATTATGTCATGTGCAGACAAGTAATTGACATGTGACATACAATGGTCACGTGACCAACGTGTTGGTCGGCCCGTGTAAGTTGGTGAACGTTATTCGGAGGCAAGGTACGTTTCGGTACATACAGTTACATTCTAATTAGTTTGTACCGACTTCGTGGTCATTTGACATCCTATATGTACTTTTTGAATGTTGTTGTTTATTTATGCTACACGGAGGTCTGCACCACTTAATCTAAAGTAAACATGGCAAGTCGCCGTCACTCCGTCCAACTACTTCAACTTCCAGTCCAAATTCCAAGAGTCACAGCCATGGGCTTAGTCCACAGGCTGACAGAGGTCATGTCTGACCACGTCTCCTGTGGTGTCGCGCAGTCTCAAAGACGGGGAGGGGGGTATTTTCAGCAAAATCCTGGATATTTGTCTGTATTCCATTAGACCGGAAAATACTATATGGGATAGCAAAGATATGTTATGTAGCACATTTTCGAACATGACATTTTAATTGAATTTCCACTGAGGGAGAATGTCACAAAAGGGCACTTTCAATGGCAGAGGCGGCTCACACACGCACGCACGCACAGACACACACTCCGTCCAACTACTTCAACTTCCAGTCCAACTTCCAAGAGTCAAAGCCATGGACACAGTCCACAGGCTGACAGAGGTCATGTCTGCGCTCACGAGCGGTATACCTGTGCCAACTTATATCGGAAGACAGGGGGGTGCTGTCGGAGATTTCTCGCAGGAAATTAAGCGGTTGACCACGTCTCCTGTGGTGTCGCGCTGTCTCAGAGACGGGGAGGGGGATATTTTCAGCAAAAATCCGGGAGATTTGCCTGTATTCCAAAAGACGGGGAAATACTATATGGGATAGCAAATATATGTTACGTAGCACATTTTCGCACATGACGTTTTCATTGAATTTCGACTGAGGGGACAATGTCACAAAAGGCACTTTCAATAGCAGAGGCGGCTCACACAAACACAAACCTTAACCAATATCAGCTGTGGAGGAACACACAACCACATGCACACACACTCAACATTTTCGCATTCGTCGTTTGGGATTTTTCACGAAATATTTTCCAGAAACAATATGTGAGCTTGCAGAAGTATATGACACTCTCTAGACAAACATATTAATCATGAATTTTGTGCATAATTGTATTATGGTTCCGCCAGTGATACATCATACTATTACATACCAAGACTGTATTGCTGGTAAAGTTACATACAGGAATACGTAGGATATATAGATCATCTTAACAAATTCTTTCATGATTTCACTTCTCTTTGGTTCCCAACAAGATCATGGCGCGGCACTTCGAGATTTCGTTGAGTGGTGTGATGACTCCTAGTTTAATGTATGTAAGACCAAGGAGTTAGTAATATAGTTCAGAAAGCACAATCAATGTCCTGAAAAAATCCACCATTCATGATCAAGAGGTTGAAATTGTCACCAAGTACAAATACTTAGGTACAGTGTTTGATAACAAACTTGATGGAATGACATCACTGAAGTAATCGTCAAGAAATGTAAACAGAGCCTGTACTTTCTTAGAAAACTAAACTCATTTTATGTTGATAAAACATTTTAAACCTGTTTTACAAGTCTTTTATTGAGAATGTTCTTTGCTTTTCGTTTATCTGTTGGTATGTCAACCTTAGTGTTAAAAACAGTGTCAGCTCCAAAGTAATCGGAAAGACATAATTCAGTTTTGTGAAAAACAGGTACTTAGGAAGGCATGTTCTAATTTAGCCAATGGTAGTCATGCTCTATATCCCATGTTTGAGACTCTGCCGTCGGGCCGCCATTTTAGGTGCCCCTCAAGAAAACAAACCGTAAGACGTTATGTTTTATTCCTGCTGCCATCAGTCTTTTTAATGACGTTAAATGAATGTAGTGTGTGTGTGTATGTGTGTGTGTTTATGTTCTATATATTTAGTGGTTATAGTGTAAAGAAATGCACTCCATGTTCATGTGATAAATTATTCTTATTTATGAATTTGATTGCATCAGCCAGTGATATGCCGCTACCTATGGTATATTTTAATACATATATATATCTTCTTGTTCTTCTCCCCCTTGCTCCCTTGCGGGGTGGGGTCCACGTCACTTGGTAGCTTCTTCTACTTTTCTTATCAGTTCTTTCCACCTCTCTCTCTCTCGTCCGCAATGGCCATCCTGTTCACGCCAGCTTTTTCCCAGGTCTCGTTTTATGCTATCGTTCCATCTTTAGTCGTCCTCTTCATCTTCTGCCACCCTCTTCTACTTTAGATATAATATTATATATATATATATACATTTTTATACACTGTGCCCGCCCAAACGACAATGTTACAGGGATGAATACCGTTTTATTGTATTGTATGTCCTTGTATGTGATAGTTTGAGACGCCCCCGAGTGCGCTTAGAGAGGTGTTGATGTCGACAGGTGAGCACACAGCACAGCTCGGGGTCACGACGACGTCGTGGCCCATCAATCAGTCACCTGTACCGCTGTCCGACTAACCACAGTGCAACATTTATAAAGCCCCGCTCCTAAAGTCAATGCGCGTGACCGACACAAACATAAATCTGTGTGATATTACCGGTATACGTACCCGAATATAAATTTGTGGAATATTACCCGGAAATCGGAGCCTCCACGTAATTCCGAAGAAAACGAGCAACCGTTCGATTCTTCAGATAGGCCCGAAGCCTTTTTAGTATGAAGTTCATAAGAATGTCCTGCTATTTGGTTTATACTAAGCCAATACAGTTCGCCCTACGTCAGTTCCTAAGATGGTTGTCAACTCTGCTTAATTCTTACGTTACAGTTTTATTTTCGTGTAGCAGAACACGTTAGGAAGACAACCACTTGTTTCATGGGAAAAGTATAAAGCGTGGTTCAGAACACAGAGTAGGCCTAAGGGGGGGGGCTACAGGGTGCCTATGGGGGCTACATGGAGGCTAATCATAACAGTTTTGAACATCTTTCGCATGACGTTTCAACATTTCCGAAGAAAATATTTGGGGGCTAAGCCTATCTCACGTCCTCATCAAATGTTTGGGAGAAGGGCTGAGCCCAAGCCCCCCGGACCCGGCACTTATGTAATTCAGCTGCGTTTTTTTTTAGTAAGATACTCTAACAGGATGGACGGCAAAGGCAAGGTAGCTTTGGTTACCGGCTCAACCAGTGGTATCGGACTGGCTATTGCGATTGCGCTAGCCAAACGAGGCTGTGGCGTCATTGTGACTGGCCTCGAAGCGGCTGAGGACCCGGCTGTGGACGCCATTAAATCACAAATATCAAGGTGCGGTGTGGATTTATTTACATATATTCCATTACATGTGAACTTGCTGTTCAATCATATTATATTGTGACTTATTATGGAATGTAATATGATGTAACGCACTTAACTGCGTATTAGCTTAGATAAAGTTGTGATACAATGCTTCGTAGATTAACGCACAATGTAGGGCTATAAATATTATGGAAGCAATTATTATTATTAATATTACTGTACTACTTTACACCCGCCATTGGCGTACCAAGCCGAAGGTGTCACCTACATTTTGAAAACAAGTTCCCAGATTACGCTATCTGGAGCGCCTCGAAGTGACGGTGTCTTACGTTTACAAAGACCAAAAAAGTTTCCATTAGTTCTAGCCGCCCCCTCATTCACCAATACGTGGGGTGGGAGTTGCTATTCGTACGATCCAAAATGACTATGTGCGTCAATTTGCACAAACATACGTTTCACTCGCCAGATGGTGCCACTGTATCGATTTATTTGCTCCCCGATCCACGGTGACGACCAGACCACACACCCCTAAGTATTCTTTAATGGATTCCGGCGAATTTGCGAACTTATGAAACCATTCTACAGGTTCCATATTTCTCCGATACGATAGTTGGCGAAGCAAATATGTAAATAACACAAAATAACTACGTTAGGTTTTTTATACATCGCCAATAGGTAGGTCAGATGCCTCTTGTCACAGGAAGCGATTGAACATAGAAAAAAGGCGACTGGGAGAAGATACACTCACACTGCCCTAACATTTGCGTATTGATATAGTGAAACGTATTGAAATTCTTACAGGCAGCGGAATACACATCCGAAGAACTAAGCCACATCTACATAATAGACTATAACTGATTAAATATAATATAAATGATTAAATATAATAGCAATACAACTTTATAAACATTGTATTATTTATTAATAATTACACGCTACATGATATATAAAACGCAGCCACTTGGTTACACATACAATAGTTGTGACTATATCTTAATTTGATACCAATATTATATAACAATTATTTTGTAACCTAATTTACCTGTTCAGTTTCAATGTTCGAGTGGAATACATACCCGGAGACCTGAGTGTCTTGAGCGACATCGAGCGGCTTTGTCAAGAATCGATAAAGACGTTTCTACAAGGGGTCGACATCCTTGTAAACAACGCAGGTAAACTCAACATTCAAGAGACATATTCGTGCCCGTAACAACAAACATTAGGGCTGTCTGTAAGAACCTGTAACATTGGAATTGCCAACAACGTAATGTATTTTTAACGCAATTCGCCGGACAGTGTCTGTAGTATGCCTTCGACATATTAATTCTACTATTAAGAACATAATATTAAAACACGAGGTCGGCTTAAAACAAGGCAACCAATTCGCCCAGTCTGAAACTATGGCTTGCAGACGCTCTAAGAATAAGGCGTATTTTTACTAATACATATCCATCTCCTAAGATTGTTTGCGTAGCAATACGCCTTTGACTATGTTGTCTATCTATCTATTCACCCGATCGACGGTTTCATGAAAGACGACGACAATACTCCTCCACTGGTGTCTGTTACTCAATAACGAGCGTTCGTATAAAGAAAACTAACTAAATTGTAAAATTATAACTATTTTCAAAATAAAGATAATCATTTCAAAAGTGAAGAAAGTTCTGCTTTAATACCACACATTTACAGGAATCGTTAGTTCGGACATATTGGTACGATGGGGCCTTATATACCTCGGTTAGACAAATGTAAACGACGTTAGCAACGAACCCTTCATAAATGCATATAATTAAAGAGCAATGTCATTTTCAACAAGCCTATGTTATACAGACAAAGTTTTGTGATAAAAATAACTGATTATTCCTACTTCAACAGCACCTAACAATAACACATGTAATATGTGACCTTATGTTGCAAAATTGGAATTGAGTAACCTTTTTGATTCCACAGATCATAAGCGTTAAAATAATAATAATACTCTTTATTGCTAAACGGAATTATGTTTGCTATCAGAGCTAAACATAATGAGCACAAATTAAGCAAAGAAAACATACCTTATACATAAACACATCATAGATAGTATCATTGGTGTCACAAAGCATTATTGGCAAGATTCAAAACTATATGCGGAAACAATGACAACATTACTGACAATGAAATGTCAGGTGATGCTTCATTTGTGAAATATCTTCAGTAGATTTCGATTTATTACTGTCATTCAAGCAAATAATAAAAAATATATGTTTTGAGAAATGAGGTAATTTCGACTAATATTATCTATAGTTTGCTAATATGTGGGTTCGTAAATGCATGTATTTGATTGGCTTTCGTTCATTTGATGACGAAAATAAACTGAACAATGTAAGGAAAGATTATAATGTATTCATTTCTGCCAAAATAACAACATCGATGGGATATGACCTGGACAGCTATTTTTGGTTTATGTGCAGAATAAGCCTGTACGACTTAATACCCGGTCCACTGTGGCGTGTCACATGTGTTGTTCATGTACAGCATACATGCACACACTTGTGTCCATCTACAAACTGGCCAGAAGTCTTTGTTCTGCTGAGGGTAACAGTCTTGTGGTTGAGAGATCACGAACTAAAGCCGGAGACAGCGCATTCGATCGCTCTGCTGCCACAGAATGGAATGCTCTTTAGACTACCGTTACTTCTAAAAAGTCTCTTCAATCTTTCAAGGCAGCTTTAAAGACTTAACTTTTATTACTGCGTACACTAATTACATAACCGAACACAAATTTTACACTAAGTTATTCGCAGTTGTATCTCCCTTAATCTGTTTTTACAAGCGAAAGAACATTTTTTATTTTAACACGAGAATTTTGTATTTTAACGTATAAACCAACTTACTTAATTTAGTGATGTTCACACAGCACTATTTTCTTAATTTGTTTATTCTTATACTTAAATTTGTCATATTTATGTTATTTATATATTAGTCTTATATAAAGCGCAATGAAGGTTATAGATATGGGGCTATATAAAATAACCATTATTATTATTGTTCTTGTTGGTCGGTCGCAGGGTTCGACGTGGTGCAGCTGGTGGAGGACTTCCCGGACGCCTGGGACAGTATGATGGCCGTGATGCTGACAGCGTCCTTCCGTCTTGTCAAACGTCTTGTGTCAGGCATGAAGACGAAAGGTGAATTCGATAGACATATACCAGCGTTCCGCAAACTTTGGGTCTGTACGGGCCAACGTTTTAAAGGAAGGAACACATACATACATGTGTGCATATGTACTTATATACAGCGATTTATGTTTGTATGAAATACACCCAGACAATTAACAAATCACACTCTCTAAAAGTAATATTCAGAAAGTACATTGTCAATGTCGACTGTCCACCGATACGAACAAGTTAGTGAGAAGGGTGGTGTCGCATTTTCTTCGATAATCGACTGAATCCTGGAGCGAGAGGGGAGATCGATTGTCGCAGAAGCGCATCCAATCGCTTGTCCGTCAATCGGCCCCTAAGTGAGTTCTTGATATGATTCATGGCCGAAAATCCCAACTCACACGACCACGTGCTACCGAAGTCTACTAGTAACCTTTGCGCAGCCTCTCCTAACGCTAGAAACCGGAGCGGCACTTTTGTAGACCAGGTCGTCCTTTTCAGCGAGAAACTCTTCTTTCAAGTCCGGCACAACTTGGAAGTCGATGACGTCCTCTTGCAATACAGCTTCATCAACACCGAACATGTTCGACAACTTGTGACACACTTCAGGTCGGGCACTAAATGGACTGGCCAAAAAGCAACATCGATAGAAGTGAAGTCGACGAATCGCTCATTGAAGGCTTCTGCAGACTCACCAACACACCGACAAGCACCTGCTTGGCGTCTTCCGTGCGCTCATCGTCTTCGCCGCATACTCTCGTGAACCGGAAATGCATAAAGTTTCCACTCTCTTCGTGAACTTTGAAAAGATAAAGCTAGCCGCTAAACCCCTTTACTGCTTCGTACAGATTACACAGCAGCTTCTGCCTTCCCTGGAACAACATGTTTAACTTGTTCAAGTGTTCAAATATGTCTGCCAGGACGCAGAGCCGAATTTGAAACTGAGTGTCCAGCTAGGCGACATGACGACCGATTTCTTCAAGAAAGTTGATGATGTGAGGAAACAGTGCAAAACATTTCTCCAGAACTGCACCACGGCTGAGCCAGCGTACACTGTTATAAAACAGAACATCGCCGCATTCTGCGTCAAATGCGGCCAAGTGATTTTGGAATCTTCGGTGGTTCAGAGCACGGGCGCGAATGACGTTCACGATCTCAACAACAGTTTGCATCGTCTCCTGAAGGCCGCAACCTCCTTTGCACACAAAGCTTGCTGGTGAATAATGCAATGATAAGAAAGCAGGGACGGCTTTCCGATTCACTGTCGGAACATCGCAACGAGTCCAGCTTGACGTCCACGCATACTTGGGGAACCATCCGTGCAAATTGAAAAAAGGTTGTCCCATGTTAACTCGTTCTCTTCACCGAACTGCAGTAATGCATTGCAAATGTCCGCAGCTGTCGTTGAGCCTTTCAGTGTAATAAGGCACAGGAAGTGTTCTGAAACGCCATTGTCGAAGTATCGCACATATACCAGAAGCTGAGCAATACCATTTCTGTGCTCTCGTCAAGTGCAATCGACAAAGCAGTTGCTTGAAGACGTCGTCACTCAGGCCATCACAGCGACGAGCACACGTGTCGGCTGAAAGCAGCAGTTTGCTAATCTGTTCGACAATTTTCTCTTTGTTTGGAAAACCCGCAAACATAACTTCGGCACCAGCCAGGAAAGCCGTCGTGAATAAACGGCACCTGGTGTTGCGCAAGGGAGTGACAAATGCGATAGCTAGCTTCGTTGAGAAGACTCGCACCTTGAGCAAAAACCGACATTCCTTCGCCTCCCCTCGCCCACATATGCATCAAAACGTTTCTTGAACTCCTTCAGCCGCTCACCGTTATCCGGGTAAGCATTGTAACTGTTTCGAGTCGTAATGTCTTTTCACATTGTACCTCTTCACCCAGCGACGCTATTAAGACATATGGCTTTTTGATCGTATTCGCGATAACAAAAAAAGAACTCACATTCCCAGTTGTCATCGAACAATCGTTTGCCAGAAGTATCAGTTCGACGTTTCTTTTTTTGAAGATGCCATATTTTTCGGGATCGCAGCAATAAAAGACTCACAGAGCAATCACTGTAAAACAACAATAAAGTCAACGTTGATACAAAAAGGGCTTGAACTGTCTTCGGAGCCGAATGTCGTAGAAACGATCTTAACACAACACAAATGTGGGGCGCATTTAATTGATCTGCACAATCGACTGATGGCGCTTATATGATTATTACTAATGTCATCACTTGTTTCACTATTTGACAAACAATTATTATAATTTCAACAAACTAACGATTAGAGAATCCGTGCATGCTCCTGAATTAAGGAAGAAAGGTAGGGTAATAGTGCGATGCCATCGGTAATTTATCAATCGAATACCTTCGATACAAAAATAGAAATCAAGATTAACTAATATAAAAATGCTTAACGACCAACTATCTACGCAGCGCCATCGGACAATTGCGCAGAATTAATTAAACGCGCACAACATAAATGTTGATCAAGACACGTTTCGTGCGACCGTAGGCCTAACTGTCCCAGCATCAGAATGGGTTGACGACGCAACCCCAAATTGAACTAAAGTTGCTTAGATTCAACAATAAAGTCGAAATCAACAAATACAAATTTATGTTCCCAATCTGTTTTTTCTCTAAATATTTCAACTTTTGGAGAGGGTCTCGCGGGCCAACTGAAAACCGTCCGCGGGCCAAATTATCCCGCGGGTCGGGGTTCGCGGAACGTTGACATATACGAACGCCTAACGTCAACCCAATTATGTATTAAACGGAGTAAGTCATCTACTCTACCCGGAATTAGCGGGATTAGTAATTCATAACAGGAAGTGTGATGTGGTGAATGTGGAAAAACGGGACATCGTTGAATATCAAAGGGATTGCAGTTAACTCAGTCCGATTGGGCCGCATTGCCAATAATGCTTGTTTTGAAATTGGATGTTTTATTTACTGTTTGAACATGCTCCACGGTCGTACTTTCGAAATTGCGAAGGTTGTTACGGGCTTACTAAGCACCATTTGGCGGGCAGTATACCTTCAACATACATAGTATAGTCTTAAGAACATTATATTAATTAATAAATGAAAAGCTAGGAACAGACTGCCTCCTTTGACTAGATCAACTGTTGTGTCAGTTGTAAGCAGTACTATAATTGCTCTGGTTCTCGGTGTAGTTTTGTACCACTTTGCAGTTACACGTAGCTAGGATAAGTTCAGATGATCATATGTTGATCGACAGTGACAATAATATTGCCCACATAATGAGGACGTGTTTTGTTCGAAGGCTGGGGGCGAATCATAAACATCTGCTCTCAGTTGGCGACCATATCTACTCCGGGAAAATCGGTGTACAGTGCGTGCAAGACGGGATTAGTAGGATTCACTCGGGTTAGTGCAATAACGCGCGCGTGTGTGTGTGTATGTCTCTGTGTGTGTGTGTGAATGTGTGTGTGTGTGCGTGATCGTGTGTGCGTGTGTGCGTGTGCGCGTGCGTGCGTGGGTAGCCGTGTGTGTCTGTATGTGTGTATATGGGGTCAGGACACTGTTAGACTTCCTGCTTGGTTACAGACGAAAAAAAGTGCAGTATATTTTGGAGAAATGATTTTTTACAATGTTCACTTGCTCTGACATAAGTGCATTTGAGTAGTCAGATTTCTAGATGTGATTGTAGAAGCTGTTGACAGTAAAATATAGTGTCTTTTTAGCTGATTTTACTTAGCGGAAGGTGTGTTGATTACATGCTATAGTGATGTCCACAAGGAATAGATGTTTCTTGCCTAATCATCCGTGTTCTGTTCTTCCTGAGTTATTAATAAAATCACACAGTACGTTTCAGAAAACGGTCTCGATTTGATGCCTTACGATGAGGTTAATTAATAATTAACATACAGTGAGAAGCATTACATGGTGTCAGAAACACGGAGCAGAGACAACACGCCAGAATTCGAAACACCGAATCCGATAAATACGCAACTGAGTGGAATTTTGACAATTGTCTTTTATCACCGAAGCTGTCAAGGTCAATGTCATGACGCGCAAGCCGCTTGGCAGGGCGATAATGTGTCCATCAATAACAGTGTAGACAATCATGGCTGATTCAATCAGACAGCCAGATGAACTTGTTTTGGTTGGAAATATATCAGAAAATTGGCGCAAATTCAAGCAAGAGTTTGAACTGTACATGGTAGCAACTGGTCATGATACAAAACCGGCTAAGCAAAAAATAGCACTGTTGCTCCATGTTGCTAGAAAACAGGCCATCGAGGTCTACAACACGTTTTCGTTTACTCAGGAAGAGGAAGGGAACTATGAGAGCGTAGTTGAGAAGTTCAATGCCTACTGTAACCCCAAAAAGAATGAAACGTATGAACGCTACGTGTTTCATAGTCGAAAACAAATACAGGGAGAGCCAATTGAACAATTTGTGACAGACTTGAAACTAAAGGCACAGACATGCCAGTTTGACAGTCTCAAAGACAGTATGATCAGGGACCGTTTGGTATTGGGAATAGCAAGTTCAAGGGTACGCGAACGCTTACTAAGGGAAGACAGTTTAGACCTTGATAAAGCAATCAAAATATGCCAGGCGGCAGAGGCAACTGAAAGACAAATTCAGTCACTGAGTACAGATAAAGTAGCATCGACCAGTGAAGTCAACTACTGCCAAAAGGGGCGTCGCCAGCAATGGAAGCCACAACAACGAAAGACTGCCACAAAATGTAAATGTTGTGATACAACGCATGCACTGCGCGCTTGTCCAGCGTATGGCAAGGCGTGTAATAAATGTGGTAAGGTTGGACATTTCGCGCGAGTTTGTAGAACAAAGCCCAAGGAGGGGAAAGTGCGCTATGTTAGCCGGAATGATCCTGCAGACGGGATAGATGAATTGTTTGTTGGCATGGTTGAGCACGCCAATGCTGAGACTGACACGAAATGGACACAGAAACTCAGAGTTGAGAATAGCACGATTGCATTCAAGTTAGACACGGGGTCAGATGTCAACATAATCTCTGAGAAGCAGTATGAGAACATTAGACCAAAACCGAAACTAGGCCAAAGTCGAGCGGTAATGACATCGTACTGGGGGGCACCCATTACAAGCTTGGGGGTGTGCCGCGTGACGTTGAGATTTAAGAAACGTCAGATCACGACGAATATGGAAGTGGTGCGAGGACAACGCAGACCAGCACTCCTAGGCGGAACTGACTGTGACAGGCTTGGACTTGTGAAGCGAGTCAACACCATGAAGAGTGAGTCAAACGGAAAAGAGACGATGAAAACAGAAATCAAGAAGGCATATCCGCAGGGGAGTGGAACTCTGCCTGGGGTACACACGATAGTGCTCAAAGATGGCGCCAGGGGTGTCGTCCACGCTCCTCGCCGGGTGGCTCTTTCCAAGAGGCCACAGCTGAAGCAAGAGCTTGACCGGCAAGTGGAGGTGGGGTTCTTGGCAAAGGTCAATGAACCAACGGACTGGGTCAACTCGCTCGTGATAGCAGATAAGTCCAACGGGAAAATGCGGTTATGCATAGACCCGAAGGACTTAAATAAAGAGATCAAACGTGAGCACTTTCAAATCCCAACAAAGGAGGAGATTCTCGGAAAGCTGGCAAATGCAACATGTTTTTCGAAAATGGATGCGACGGCGGGTTTCCATCAGATACGATTGGATAGACAGTCATCGTTACTGACAACCTTTAACACCCCGTTTGGACGGTACCGATACTTGAGGCTACCAATGGGTATCTGCTCTGCACCTGAGGTGTTTCACAAAACGGTGCATCAGTTCCTAGAAGACCACGAAGGCGTGAGCGTCTACATGGACGACATCATCGTCTGGGGGGCCACGGTAGAAGAACATGATCAGCGCCTCATGAAGACGCTGCAGCGACTCTCGGAGGTGGGGCTGGTCTTGAACATAGAAAAATGTGTCTTCCGCCAACCTGAACTTGCGTATCTTGGCGAAGTGATCACCCATGATGGTGTGAAACCTGATCCGGATAAAATCCAAGCGATCCGGGATATGCCAACACCGACTGATGTGACTGAGTTACAGCGGGTGTTAGGCATGGTGACGTACCTTGGCCGATACATACCGAATCTGTCCGCCAGAACCGCTCCACTCAGACTACTGCTAGAGAAAAACTGTGATTGGCAGTGGCAAAGCGAACACGAGCTTGCGTGGAATGGTATCAAAGAGACATTGTCAAAGCAGCCAGTGCTCCAGTACTATGATGAGAGCAAGTCACTCAAAGTATCGAGTGATGCATCCAAAGACGGAATTGGTGCCGTGCTGCTACAAGAGACGAACGGCGAGTGGATGCCTATAGCGTACGCTTCGAGGTCCATGACGACAGCAGAGAAAAATTACGCACAAATTGAAAAAGAACAGCTGGGCGTTGTATTCGCATGCGAGCGTTTTCACGTCTACATCTATGGTCGCAAATTTACTGTTGAGACAGACCACCAGCCGCTGATAGCGATCTCAAAGAAACAGCTGTGTGATGCACCGCCTAGATTGCAGCGTCTCCTATTACGCATTCAGAAGTACGACTTGACGTTAGAGTACACACTAGGGAAACTCCTCGTGGTGGCGGACACGTTGTCGAGATCGTTCTCTGCGAAAGAGGTGACGAGCACAACAGAAAGCGACGTTCACATACACGTCTGTACGGTGAAATCGAGTCTGCCTGTGTCTGAGTGCAAATGGGCTGAGATAGCAGAGGCGACTGAAAACGATCGAGAATTACAGCAAGTGATTCGGGGCATGTCAAATGGCAGCGAAGTTAGCCCAAAGCGTTACAAGACATTCATAGAAGAACTGTCCATAGTCGATGGTGTCTTACTGAAAGGACAACGTGTAGTTGTGCCTGAGAACATGAGAGGCGAGATGCTCCAGCTAATACACGAGGGTCACTTGGGCATCGAGAAGTGTAAGAGACGAGCCCGAGACATTCTGTACTGGCCCAACATGAATAAAGATGTCTATGACACAGTCTCACGATGCGATGTGTGTCAGGAGTACAGATATGCACAACCACCACAACCACTGCAGATGCATGAGCGACCAGATCGACCATGGGCGAAGGTAGCATGTGACATCTTCTACCTGAAGCAAGTTCCGTACTTACTGACTGTTGACTATTACTCGCACTATCCTGAGATAGCACTCTTGTCGAGCGAATCGAGCCGACAGGTGATCATCCACTTGAAGTCGCTATTTTCTCGATACGGAATTCCGTCGGAGTGTGTCTCTGATGGTGGTCCGCAGTTTGCTAGTGCTGAGTTCAGACAATTCACCAGAGATTGGGGCATCGAGCATAAGATGTCGAGCCCGTATTATCCGCAATCAAACGGACTTGCTGAAAATGCAGTGAAAATTGTGAAGCGGTTGCTCAGTAAAGCTGCCGACCGAGGAGAGGACGCGTATCTCTCCATGCTAGCGTATCGCTCCTCACCACTAGACTGTGGCAAATCTCCAGCTGAGCTATTGTTTGGTAGAAAGCTGAGAACTCGACTGCCATATCGGCGCGAAACATACGCCAGGAAGACGGCACCGCACGATCGTGGAAAGTCATTGACGATGTTGCACCCAAACGACACGGTGCGGGTGAAGGACCCACGACGGCGACTGAGGCACCTCCCGGGACAGAGACGATAGACGCCGATGAGGTCGCGACGCAGCCCTCGCCTGTGAAGACTTCACCTGTGCGACGACGCTCTCAGAGAGTCCGAAAGGCTGTAATGCGACTGGACTTGTAATTGTCATATTCGTTTGAGGACATAGGAACTCTATTCTGTGATCCTTAGCATTAATGGGAAATCTAATTTACAGACACTTTCCTTTCTGATTTATCGTGACTCTTAATCCTAGAAAGGGGGATGTGTTGATTACATGCTATAGTGATGTCCACAAGGAATAGATGTTTCTTGCCTAATCATCCGTGTTCTGTTCTTCCTGAGTTATTAATAAAATCACACAGTGCGTTTCAGAAAACTGTCTCGATTTGATGCCTTACGACGAGGTTAATTAATAATTAACTTACAGTGAGAAGCATTACAGAAGGGTATCTGGCAGCAATTTGGCTAGTTGACACTTTAGCCGGATTACTGCCTGCATCCATTTGTAAATATTGACGGGTGTCATACATAGAGGAATTTTGCAAGAGCTAGAGATATTAGATTTTGACCAAACTCGACCAGCATGTCAATGAGATGAAACTAACAGCAGGTGAGAAGTTTAAGAAACTTTGCAGGTCACGTTTTCTTATAATTACAAAAAACGTTAACATGGTCGCCAATGGGAAAACTAACAGTGTGCTGAGCCCATATGTGCGTGCGTAGTGTACGTGTGTGTGCGCGCGTGTGCTCGTGCGCGCGTGTGTGTATATGGGTGTACGTGCGTGTGTTCATGCGTGCCTGTGTGTTTATGTGTATGTGCGCGCATTTGCGAATACGTGCGTGAACTGAAGCGTGCATACAAATGTGCTCGTATAGTGTGGATATCATAACACATGGTATCTAGGCTATCAATTAATGGTCTGCAACTGATTCTGTTGTTGGACTACATGATAACTGAGACACTTTTTTTGCAACCATATGCTATTTATTATGTTATTAACTAACGGTGATATTTGTATGTAGTGATGTGTTTGTCATTATTATTAGCACTGTTTGCGATATGCTCATACAATGATTCTCCTTGATTCTCATTAAAGGGCGTTGCTTTGGAAGCCGCAGCATTTGGCGTGACTTGCAATGCGGTGTCTCCAACGTTTGCAGAAACAGCGTGTAAGGACGGATTTTATTAAATAACCATTGCAATCAGAGCTGTCTTTTGTTGATGCATTCCAAGCAATAATGTATTTGTCATTATCACTTCGCCATATGAATTGACGGAAAGGACACAGCTAAGTGATTTCATTTCTTAAATTTCGACTCGTTTTCGTTGGCACTGCACAGTGGAGCCGCTTATCGGCGAGTACAGCAAATATAAACTGTTGGCTACGGGGTTGGATAATGATATAACAAGATATAACAAGATTGCCAACCAGACATAGGCTTGTCGATAGTCAGTTGTATTATATCTACGTGAAACTCTCCCTTCAAAATAATTTGTAAAATGTGTTTTAAACATATTCACGAAGGTAATATTTCCACACTCAAAATATAATGTATTCCCTACATATATAATCCGGTGTCAGAATAAACACGTTGACTTCTTGATGTTTAATCTACACTGTTCCTTAAGTAATGTTGCTTCGTATCCTCTAGTCCTTCTATCTTTCTTAGTCGAGAACAAATGCTTCTATCAATATTTTCATATATATATATTTAAACCTGCTAAGTGATTTCCACTTAATTGCCCCGTTTCTAGAGGGATTAGCCCAGGTTTGCATGCTTTCTCTCGTTCTTTAGGTTTCTCAATTCTGGAAACATTTTCGTTGTGTTTCTCGAAATTCTTTATAGCGTCCTTCCTACGACATGACATCCAAATATATATTATTGTAAATGAAACCTAACCTTTAACTAGTATGCTTTATACAGATCTATAATACAGTTGTTTTCATAAATTGTGTGTACATACCTGAGACAGTCAAACGAAGAATTACATACACGCAGAAGTTATAATTATAAAACATTAGAAAACAATCTTGTTGCCTCTATGAACAGCAGCTGTTAGTAACAGGAATTCTTCCCGCTATTTCAGTATCGCCAAAATCACATTAGTATTGCATAATGCGATAAAACGTGACATAGCGAATCATTCGTGCCATTTGTCTTGATGCAGTAATGAGACGTCAGTTCGACGACAAGGCCGAGTCTCTTGGCATCTCTTACGAAATGGCTACGGTGAGCATGTTAGTAACATTCTCTTAGAACTAATATAACATTGTGGGGCGCCGTGGCGTTGTTATTAGAGCGTCGGACTCTCAATAGAATCCTGTGCTGCCGTTTCGAGTCTTGGGTAAGTTCGTTCACCCCACATTGCTCCAGTTCACTTGGCTGGTTAGCGACTATAGACAGTGGTGGCTATTTGTGTACGAATAGTTTTCGCGCGATAATTGCAGCGTGGCTGGATGCTTCCCAGAGAAGTCGAGATGGTGATCAATTGAACAGGTCTGCCAGGGAGTAAAGTGTAAAGCGCTTTGAGCAATCCTGTGGACTGGATACTGCGCTGTATAAGAAATTACCTTTAACTGTTTTACGTTTACATTGATATCATGGATCCGCCACGACCCACACCCGGGCAACATTTGAATTATCCAGTTATTAGAACTAACAATAATCACAAACAACAAATGTAGCCATTGTTGATTTGATATTGTTTACATAAGATACACTTGTTGATATACAACCAGATATGCACCACTCTAAGGTGATTAGACAAACATGTTTCTAAAATTTCCATAAAAACTAAATTGTGTTGGTGTTCATTTCAGAAAACGTTCACTGATCAAGTTCCTACCAAGAAAATGTGCACTGTCGAACAGGTACCTTTGGTTGTATGTATCGTCAGCTGATCCAGTTAACAATGGACTTAGTCACTCTGTCCATTGCTCATGGTGTCGTAGCGAGCGGGGCTAAGGAACAATTGGTGGCGTCATTTAACCTTTGTAACAGTGATCGCAGTCACTTGAACCAAGCGCCCGTTAGATTAGAGGGTGGTCACTTGATCCACGTGTTATGATCTCATCCTGAACAAGATGATTACAAGAACTGCTACATTATATAAAAATAACAGTAGCATGTATAATATAGCAGATTCTGTGATCACTTTGTTCAGAAAATAACATGAACAAGCCATTAAAAGTGTCCTTGGAGCAGTTAAATGTCAATGGAACCAGTACTAAAACAATTCTAAGAAAATGCGACTATATCTTTAAAAGCACTTTTAAACATATATGATAAATCATATTTAGCGCTTAAAACACTTTGAGTTCGTGCCTGCCTAACGTCTGGAAATCTCGAATCACAACGCGTGCGTGAAAGACAGTGCTGCGGCTCACGCGGACATCTGACGTAGCCTTAAAGGGAATAAAAACATCTATTGCTTGAATTCATATTAAATTAGATCCTTCTATATATTTCCATGTCCACCAAGCCAAAAAAATCCCCAAAAATCGAAGAATTAAAAATTCCACATTTTATGCTGCACATCCGGACATTTTCGAATATGCATATTTTTGGCGCGCTTTTCGGGATGCCGAGATGTGACGTCAGAGTTGACTCTGCCGATACAGCGACCGCTTGTTTACATTCATTCTCAGCAATATGACAGCAGAGGTGGCTGTGTAATGCGAATATCATCATGGTTCATTGTGCGGCATTCGGTTGTAATGCAAACTCTTCTAAACATACAGCAACACACCATTTTTTTCGGTTCCCTACGGATCCAGTTTTATTGAAGAAACACAGCCGGCTTTGCTCCGCTCATTTTGAGAAAAGCTGTTTTGATCGCGATCCGGAGATGTTGGCAACCCTTGGATATCCTGGTGCTCGAATATCGTTGAAAAGCGATGCAGTCCCAACAATATTCCCGGCAGTAGAAGCTGCATTGATGCCGTCAATCCGCAGAAGACAGGCGTCGGCACGGGCAGGATCGACGGCCGCTTTGCCCGAGTCGAAGGCAAGCGGGTCTCGCAAGCGTTGTTCCAGTGCCGCAGTCGCCGCTGCAGGCTCCGCTGCCGCTGTCACTACAGCCGGCTCAGCAACTACACCCATGGCTTCTTTGGGGTACCAGGTTCCTTCGACGAGTGGTGAATTTACGAGGTCTGCTTACCGAAAGCGGCAACGAATCAAGGTAATTCTTACATGTTATATCTACTATTATTATTCTGTAGGTCTAGTATAATGCCTGGACTGGACGGTCTCGTGTGTGTCAAGTGTCAAAATAAGTTATTCAACTTATTGTCATTGTATCCCATTGGTTCCAATCATATCACGGAACTCTTCCTAAGTATCTTATATTCTAAATGTCGTAGTTATGCACTATACTACTATAATAAATCTACATATACTCAGTTTTGTGGAAAATTTGATAGTGTAATCAAATCGATTCAGGTGACTGTTTTTATCATTATCATGGTTACAGGAATGTAAGGCAATAAAACAAAAACGTCACCAAATTAATTGATGCTAATTTGTTAGTTATGCATTTAATTAATCTATTTACTTTTACATGCAAATAAGAAATAATTATTTTAATTATACTCGTTGCCGAGTCAGGTTAGTCTGTTATAATAAGTTTGTTAAACCGTAAGAAGCAATACTTGGATGTAGAACATTGCAATGTGAATTTGCAGATGGAAGAATAATTATATTTTCAAATGTATTTAACGTTGAATTTGCATAAATTAATTATTATTTTTCATACATAACATTTGTTGTTTTTTAAATGACAATACTTGGACTTTATGAAAGTGCCATGCATTTTGATCAACATCAAATGTATGTACACATAAAGTACCATGCATAAGTTAGATATTTAAAACAAAAATTATAAAATTAGGAAGTGGTCTGTCTCACTCTCATAGTTGGAACCAGTTGCTGGCAATCTCCTCCTCTGACACATGACTCACTAAAGTCTTATGTCATCAATGACTTGCTGAAGAATTATCCCCCATCAGTATTCTCTGTAGAAACAGTTTATTACAGTGTTTGGCACCTGTCTGCTAATCCAGCTAATTGGACTCCTTTGTTGTGACTCCTCCACTTGACTGAGGAACTAAGTGTAGTGTTTGCCCTAGTCAACTGATCAAAGATCAAATCTAATTAATTACCAGTTGACATTGCACTTTGTAGGTCTTTCCAGCTATGAATAACAAATACACCAGCCACCTCCAGCTGGCCCACTGCATTCTCCCTCCAGTTAAAATAGTTATCTGAACCTGATCTACTGGTAATTAAAGCATGCTAGGTGGAAACGGCAGGAACTGGGTAACATGGATGTGACATGTCGGATACTTATTATTACTATAATTAACCCATGCAATTAACCCATGCCTAACAACACCCTGATCACCATTGCAATTGGTAAACCTTGCAGGTAGATGTGATTAATTATTATTAATATTGAATGGTTACCACATTGAACACCCTGTAGATTACAGTATGTATTCATCGAGTTAATAATATATTATGTTTAAGTTTTCAAAAGTAATGTTTTCAATAAATATAATTCTTACAGTAGATGCAGCTTTCATAACACACACTAGTGTAACACACAAGTACTGTTACATTTGTTACAATAGAATTCTTACAGTAGATGCAGCTTTCATAACACACACTATTGTAACACACAAGTACTGTTACATAACACACACTATTGTAACACACAAGTACTGTTACATTTGTTACTATAGAATTCTTATAGTAGAGAGCAGCTTTCATAACACACACTATTGTAACACACAAGTACTGTTACATTTGTTACTATAGAATTTTTAATATTTCAATAGTAATTTATTGATTTGTATTTTCATAACTCCAGTGCACAGGCCTATGGTGAATTACATTACAGTGTCATATATTGCTATTGCCTAGTTTCCATTTTATTACAGTTGAATATCGAAGACAATGTACATCATGCAATATATACTATTACATTTGAAGGTATTATCATTACATTTTGAATTGGAACTACAGTATGTACCGAGATAAATATTTAGAACAAAAATATAACTATTGTATCTTGTATTATCTACTAACAACGTTTACGGATAGAACATATTTTTCATTTTATGTCTGTATAACATGAATGAATGGAAGACAAAAGAAATGTCACTGCAATTTAATAGATTGCAATCAGTGTAATTACACCTTACTGCTTGGTGCATTGCTAATTACTGGCACAAGTCATGATGTTTTTTTAAACAGAAGCTCAGAAATGTACCAAGGACCATTATTCGGCTCCCACATTATTCATGGGATGGATGTTGGCAATCATAAAACCTGGATAAACTAGTTCAATAGGATACAGAAAGCATAATTAAATTTATATTTTGATGCGACATATATTAATAAACATGTACATATATTATATGCCAGTTACTATTACATTGTTTCTGTTATTATATTGTGCTTTGTTCAACCTGGAGCAGGCTTCCTATAATGACTATAAAATTGAGTATTGCAGGATTGTTCATGTCTGCAGTCACATATTGTTATGATAGTAACTATATCAATGGATAAGGATTCTACTAATGATGTTACAAAATGTCATTAATGAATTTATTTGATTTTTAACTTAGTTATTAAAAAAATCAAGTAAATTTATCAAATAATAAATATGTTCACATTTGGATGTGGGTTGTTGCCCAGCTACCAAGTGTGAAAATGGTCATTTGTTGTGAAACAATAACAATAAATGCAATGCAAGTTGCAAACATATCTATTGTATATTTAATAGATGATTAGTTATAACCAAAAATAAAATGTTCACAAATAATATATTGTCACATTTTCCAGGTAATTGTTTGCATAAAAGTGTAACATAACAAAAGTAACTATGTCTCTGTGTAGATTCTGTAAGCGTGATATTAATTATTTATGATGTTTTTATCATAGAATAAACAATACATACCTTGCAACTTGAAATTAATTTATTAATTTGTATTTTTCACAGCTAGGCAGTCTGTTCACACTTGGAAGCTGGGCAAATGACTAGACAAATGGATGTACTCCTTTCTGACAAGATGGTAAAAGACAGGATTTTGTTTGCTTTTGTCAGAAACCTACAACAATTTATTTTTTTGCAAATTCTATAAGGGTCATTTGTTATTTCAGTTATTTGCTGACATTCTGGCAGCAGCTCGAGATAGTCCACCGTCGACCAAGAATGGGTCATCTGAAGATACAGCAACTGAATATGACAGCTCTCGTACGGATTCCTGTGATACAGAGGATTCCACACCTGAGTCAGTCACAGCTTCCACTCCAAAAAGGAGCAGCAAATGCTTTCAGGTTGACATCAGGCCATCAACTCGCACGAGAAGAGTGCAAGCAGTCTGTGCATCAGAGCAGGTTGCTGTGCAGGTGACATCAGCAGTGAGGTCAACGAGTGTGCAGTGCAGTTTGTTGACTGGTCCGATTAGTGACTCGAGTGACTAAAACGGGGAGGAAGTGACATCTGCTGCAGATCCAGAGTATGTTTGCTCTGACAATGAGTCGACTAGTCGTGACAGCAGCAACAGTGACAGCGATGACCATGTTGACCAGTACACTGACACAGAGGAGGGTGTTACAAACAAGACTCCCTTGAGGAAAGATTGCTGCCCTTCCAGGGAGAGGTACTTCTTGGTTGCAGAGTCTTCACTTCGTCATCTTTTCGCACGTTGCCGAAACTGCACTGGCCAAACCAATGTCGTAGTGCAGCAGTTTCTCGGCTCAATGGGAAGTTGCCCTGTAAAGATAATAATTGGTCTGTAGATGTGAAGCTATGCTATTTATTAGCATGTCATAGGTAAAGTGATCAACAAAATGGACTAGATAACTTGTTTATCAATGGGTATTTGCTGAAGCCATATTCTCATCTGCCTGCAGGGGAAGTATTCCCATGGGTGTTGTTTGGCTTATAACCATTGTCTGTGCACTGTGTGGTGATTCACATTGTGTTACCAGGTATACACAGTTACCAACATTTGGAATGATTCATCCCAGTAACACTGTGTTATGAAACTTGCTTGATGAATTTGTAATGATTCAACCCAGTAAAACTGTGTTCTGAAACTTGCTTGATGGATTTGTAATAAATATGTCACACAAAAAATGTGATTAAAAATGCTATGTCCTTATGATTTTTATGGACATAGTCGTAGGGCACATATATACCCACTGGTAGCATCTCACATATAAGACCCCTAAGGTTACACTAAACCCCTAGGTCTTGGACATAACCCTTCAGGCTATAACCCATTACCATAATTATTCAATTGTTCTGCATGTTGTTTTAATGTTTATTTTAGTTTATTTTGATTATATAGTAGCTATATTGTTATGTGTCAGACTCAGAGTAATAAAATTATTGTTCCACATAAATGACATAATGATAATCTAAAGCTGTCATTATATATGTCATGATATTATGGTCATCTCGCGAACAACTGTCCAACTAAAAAAGTGTGGGTTTTGTCCAGAGGGGTGATATCGTAAGTAGCTATAACGTCCTAAACTCGATCCGCATAAACCAGACAACCATGCTTACGACGTTCGACGGTTCGTAACTTTGTGAAGTTTGTCTTTGACAAGTCTGTTTACAATTACTTCGTCCGATGACCTACTTAGCTACAACCTCTAGCTAACTCTCTGTACAGCTTTGACACCGCATTTTATAATATAACGTCGTACTAAAACGATATAATTGTTGTTGTCGACAGTTTTCACACCATATGTGTCATTATAATGAAGTTGAAGCTTACCAGTCGGTGTTGCATGAGCGAACATTGTGACTGTCCGACTCCGCATCATCTTCTTCGCTACCGTCGCTGAAACGCTCGGAAAGAGCGGAATTAGACGAATCATCCGCTGTAACCGTTCCCGCTAGTGGCTCAAAATCGTATGATTTCACTTGAAACTCTGCGAAACTCCCACTAGCCATGATGTTACAAGAGAATGGAGAGAACAACAATGGCGATGCATAGATGTCAACAAAGCCGCGAGTCGGCATTGTCGTCACGATACCACGTGATCGCCTAGCTCATTAAATTTCAACTTTCTGCGGGAATCTCTACACAGACGGGTTTAAAATAGAATTTTGTCTACAAACGTATTTTTCTGTATTTTTTAAATGTTGTCAAATGTTACATACAATGTTAATCTTTGTGTACACATGGAAAACGGATTTTAGCTAATGCCTTGTTGTTATTTCCTTTAAGTAACTAGGTACCATCGCAGAAGACACGCAAAGAAAGTGTTGTGGACTGATATGGCGTGTACGTAACTGCAAGAGGTAGCAAAAACTCGCTGGATTTGAGTCAAAAGTACGGAAATATCCTGAAAGTCACGAACTGGCTTTTTAGAAGTCAGCACATTAAAATTTGTTCGATGTAAAAAAACAATTGCAGATACTTAAAGGAACTAATGTTGTAAGTTGTAATGTTGTAAGTTTCACTATCGTAAGTTAAACTTTAAATGACGTTTCCTTGCACATATTTGTTGGTTTTCATAATGCTGCGTAGGGCGTAGGTCTATCTGTTTGATTTTTAACACTTGAAGAATTGTTGATCACACAAAATTAAGAATGACGACAAGTCTCATGGGATATGCAATAACAATTATTGACTAAATTCAACAGCGCAATAACAAAGTGGTCTCCGCTGAACAGAATTACGGATAACAGTAGATAAAATACAGGACAACATTATTCCTTTTTGGTTTATTAAAAAGCACCGCGTTAGTGAATCAGCCGCCTAATCGACTGAAATGGCCACAAATATGCAGGCGAATAAGGCTCGCAGTATACGTCTGGCCAATGGAATCACTGACAGGATTGATAAGATTATGGCCTTCATGGCTTCAAGAGGTTGTGTGAGATGGCAAACTGAAATTTGTTCTGGCCCAAATTGTTTATTCCGTTACGCGGCGTCCACTGTGTTGGCCAAGCACTATAAGATAACCGTGTTTGTTTTAGTTCGTTCGACCACGAAATACTTATACGTTACATATTTTTGTAGATTGCTGACCTGGTCGTCTTCATGACTCTGTCGGAAGCTTCAAGCCAGATAAATGGCGTCAACTACCTGATTGATGGCGGCTTCGTTGCGCAGTAGATAGTGTCTCCATCTAGCGAATACAACACAAACTGTATACGTCATAATTGTATCACTTACTACGGTTATGCAGTGACGATCCTTCTCTAAGGATAAGTCCTATGTGTGCAGGAGGTGATTGTTGAGTTTACTTCGAAGACATAGAATATGTATCGTCACTTAGCGGAGAGTTCACGCAGCCGAGCGAGAGTCTAAACGAGATTATTTTGGGGCTACTCTCGCTTCTTCGTCTTCTTCGTCTTCCTCTACGCCTCTTGCGGGTGGGAACTACATCACACGGTCCATGCCGTCCTCTAATGACACGCCTCCACCTAATCCAATCTTCTGCAATTGTCTCCACTCACGGTTGTTCATCTCTTCCGCGTCGAGATCTCGTTTGACACTGTCCCACCATCTCAATGTCGGTCTTCCTGGTCTCCTTCTACCACCCGATGATGCTCTCTTTGTCAATCTTTCCTCATCCATTCTCTACACGTGACCTGTACATCTCAATTGGAGACTACTTTCATTTGTAATATCTTCCTTGTGTCTTCCCGTTCAACTTTACGTGTTCTTCGAGCCGAGTTTAACAAGATTTAATAAGATTGCCACCCAGAGAATTAACTCTAGATGGCAGGTGGACAATGAAGCCTTTTGGCTTATGGAGAGTCCAACCCTTTTTATCTACGTGTATCCCACCCTTCTGATGTACCTGTCAATTGTATTTTAAAACATATTCATACTACTAACACAAACATAATCAGCAGATAATCTGTTCCAATCAGTTATAATCCTTTGTGAAACTGAGAACTTTCTCACATCTAATATACAGTGCTCCTTTACTAATGTAACTTCATGTCCCACAGTCCTTCTATCTTTCGTGGCCATTCAGTATTTTAAAACAAATTCTATCTGATCTCCTCTCAATCTCCTGGTCTCTAGTGTTGTCAAACCACATTCTTTTAGGCGTATTTCGTAACTAAAATCTCCCAGTTTTGGTATCGTTTTAGTCGCTCTCCTCTGTACTCTATCTAGCATATCTATGTCTTTCTTGCGACATGGCCTCCACGCTTGTAACAATATTCAAAAGGAGGTATAACTATTATTTTGTACAACGGTATTATTAGTTCGTTTTCCTTATACGCTATATCTCGCCTAATTAATCCAAGGATTTCATTTCCCTTTGAAGCTGCAATTCCGTACTCGTTTGAATCCTTTATATCAGCACTAATTTTTAATTCTAAGTTATTTTCTCATACAGTAGTACTTAGTACAGTACCCCATTGAATATTCTACACATTCGTTCTCATGTTCTATGTGGAGGCATTTACATTTCCCAAAACATCTGCCATTATTCAGACATTTGATTAACCTGTCAAGATCATCTTGTAAATGCTTTCTATCTCCATCACGTTTAATCCTTCGAAACACTTTTGTATCATGTCAACACCTTACTTGTTATATTATCGTCCAAATCGTTTATATATATTAAGAATAATATAGGTTCCAGTACTGATCCCTGTGGTACCCCACTCAAAACCTATTTCCAATTTGAAGCCTTCCCATCAACTATTACCCGTTGTTTTCTTTCTATCAGCCGATTTTCTATCCAGTTAATTATGCCATCCCCTATGCTATGGGCCTTTAGTTTAAGCAGTGATCTTTGATGTGGCACTTTGTTGATAGGTTTCTGAAAATCTAAGTAGATAATATCTACTGGTGATCCCTCGTCTACCCACTTAATGATGTCTTCCAAAAAACATAACATATTTGTTAAGCATGGTCTCGTGTTTAGAAACCCATGTTGAGATGGGTTTATCAAGGTATGTTTAACACAAAAATCCACCATGTGATATTTAATTAGTCTTTCTAATAATTTGCAAATCACCGATGTTAAACTCACTGGTCTGTAGTTCTCTGACTTGTTTCTCGAACCCTTTTTAAATGACGGTATAATGTTTGCTTCTTTCCATTCTAAACTCGTTTAATGCCAAGTTGAAAACTGTTGCAAGCGGTTTGCTAATTTGTTCTACAATTTCCAGAAGTAATTTGGGTGATATCCCATCCATTCAGGTGATTTATTATCCATCATAGCCCTTATTTTTCTTAGGTACCATTTTCCGGGTTACAATTACCTGTCCTAAATAGTCTGATTCCACCCCCTTGAACTTAGCCTCTGGGACTGGCAGTGAACTAATATCTTCCTTGGTAAACACCGAACTCAAGTACTCATTCATGTGTTCTGCCATTAAGAATCCCTCAGATATTATATTTCCAGCACTATCTTCTAGAGGACCGACCATATCCTGAACTTTTTGTTTGCTCAGAACATATGCATAACAACTCTTGCTGTCATGTTTTATATTACAAGCAAATTTATTTTTCATAGCTTCTCTTTGCATTTCTAATTTCAGATGTAACTTGGTTAAATGCTTCTTCATCAATGTTGTAGCCTTCATTATTTACAGCGCGTCAGTATGACTTCCACATCATTTGTTTGTACTTAATTTTTCTAATCGGCGCATGCGTAACTAATGTGATGACTCAACAAACACTGAGTAGTCCTACAGTAGGTCATAACAAATATTATTATGAAGGTCGCCGAGTAGAGACGTCACTGCGACTGTAACAAATTATGAAATTGTTCTGCGTTCAATTACATGAACAGTTAATTTTATCGGCATTATTCCTTGAAACGGTTCATGTTGCATAATGTAATAAACATTGGCATAATTTCGTGGTTACGATAACTATGTTTGACTTGATAATCATTCAAACAAGCTGGAACTGTCATCACGTGAAGTGCATTGTTTTACATACCTGACAACCAGTTTTCCGGTCGACGTCGAAGTGGATGAAAGTGTTTCCAAAGCATATGAGTGATATGATTAATTTTACTTGGTGTGTCTTACCAGCAAGCAACGACAATAACTTATAAGATCTGAAAACAAGGCACCATCTAAATTCCATTTACCATGTGTACACAAAATATAGCGTTGTATATAACATTTGGCAACATGAAAAAATACAGAAAAATGCGTTGATAGGTTAAATCAGATTTTAAACCCATCTGTATTGCGATTCCAGCGGAAAGTTGATATTTAATGAGTTAGGCGATCACGTGATGTTGTGATGTCGTAGGCGCGAGTGTCGAGCAATATGCCAGCGCTCAATACATTCAGAGCATGTTTACAACAATAGATGTTGGGTTAAAGCGAGCGTCAGAATGAATTATTGAGTAATACAAATCACCAGTGGGTACACTTCTTTCTTTGAAGCTATTTTTCAATTATAATTTTAGTTATTTTAATTTATCTCTCTACATCACTTACTTTGGTACACTTACTTTACTATAATTGTATACTGTACAGTAGCATATCACATAAATTACATATGTGAAGACAAACTGTGGTTTTTCTGCATAAATGAAAATAAAAAACATACACAATCAGCGGGAATTGTACATTCCCGGAAATATAATATTATTTTAATTTTTGTCGCGAATAATTATAACCAGTGCACCATATTGTAAAAATGGCATGATGTATATTACCTTGCGGAACGATAAACAAAAATACACTTTGCAAAAAGGTTTGGTGTAAGGCTTGAACCGAGATCTACCGCACACGTGTCAGCAGTAAAACCGCATGCGCTGAGCCAACGCAACGCGGCCATCGGGGATTGACGGAAAAATAACTAACCATATTCAGGGTTATACTAAATTGTACAGCTCTTCCTTCGTATAATAGTGATATCATATAACGTTATTTTCTGTAGTTGGATACAATATTTTTGTGTGTGTGTATGTGTGTGCGCGTGCGCGTGTGTGTGTGTGCGTGTGTGTATGGTCTGGTGAGGTGAGGTATATTGTGTATGTGGTGTGTGTGGTGTGTGTGGTGTGTGGTGTGTGGTGTGGTGTGTGTGGTGTGTGTGGTGTGTGTGTGTTGTGTGTGGTGTGTGTGGTGTGTGTGGTGTGTGGTGTGGTGTGTGTGGTGTGTGTGGTGTGTGTGGTGTGTGGTGTGGTGTGTGGTGTGTGTGTGTGTGTGGTGTGTGTGTTGTGTGTGGTGTGTGTGGTGTGTGTGGTGTGTGTGGTGTGTGTGGTGTGTGTGGTGTGTGTGGTGTGTGTGGTGTGTCTGTTGTGTGTGTTGTGTGTGGTGTGTGTGGTGTGTGTGGTGTGTGGTGTGGTGTGTGTGGTGTGCGTGGTGTGGTGTGTGGTGTGTGTGTGTGTGTGTGGTGTGTGGTGTGGTGTGGTGTGGTATGTGTGTGTGTGCTTAATTTTTTTCCTCAACAAAGTTGGTATTCGTGTGGAACCATGAAATAAATGCTTGTTCTTCTATTATGACTAGTGTTCGTATTACAACACCGTACACTAACTCATTCTGACGGTCGCTTCGACCCAACATCTACCGTTGTAAACATGCTGTAAATGCACTGAAAGTGCTGGCATGTTGCGTGACACTCGCGCCTGTGGTGTTACATCTAGGCATACCGAAAAGCGCGCCAAAATATCCATATTCGAAGAAGACCCGTTGCACAGCGTAAATTGTGGAATTATTAATTTATTGAATTCTGGTAAAAAAAATTGTGTTGGTGGAAATTGGTCATGTACAGGAGGATGTAATATAAATTATGATATGAATCCAAGCAATAGTAGTTTTTATTCCATTTAAAGATGTGGACAAACTAGTTACAAAGCGACTGCAGGAAGGATTGTTCGCGAACTTGGGCGGAAAGACACGATGGAGGTTCAACTTGATGAAGCTGCGGTTTATGTAGGAATATTATACGGATTCCGACACTATTCATAATTAATGAATTTTACAGATTAAGGTGACGAGAGGTTTGAATCGCTGTAATTATTTTAGGTAACCACGGTCGGGAGGAGAGTAAACCCCCTTCGCTGTTAATAACACTACTTTCCATAACTGGGAGCTTGAGGTTGGGTGACCCGCTTGCAGATTCCTTCCATAGCTTATCCGACGTGGTACGCTATCAGTTATATCAGCGTTTGGCACAATAGTTTGATTATGTTGACAAAGAAATGACTGGCTGATTGGCGATGGTGTCTTTTATTTCACTCGATGTACAATTTCATAACAAATAAAACTAAAAACCAAAGATGTCTAAATATCGTTTGTTTCACACATGCAACAGTTATTTAGTAGGCAGTACGAATTAACACTTACTTTGGAGTGTTTAGTGGGAACTTGCAACGTTTCGATCCACCATCTGAAGATCTTGGTCACGCGTTGATATCGGGTGACGTGGCTAATATTTTGGCGGAATGATCTAGTTGTATATGGCGGGCAGGTGGTATCCATGAACACTGAGTATCCTGTGGCCAGACAATGATCTACTCGTGTAGGTTTGTCCAGGTTTGTGTGTTCTTTGAACCTCTGGCTGAGTGGTCTTTTTGTTTCACCGATGTGAGTGTGGTTACAGTTGTTGTCCCAGGTGATGTGGTAGATGGTTCAACATTGGTGTTCTTTCGGGATTTTGTCTTTTGGGTGAACTACCACTGAACGGAGAGTTTTGGCGGGTTTATGGTACAAATGCACATTGTGTGGCTTGTAGATTCGTCCGAGTCGTTCTGATAGCCCTGCTACGTATAGTAGTCCCAACATGGGTCAGTTTGAGTCCGTTGTTTGTGCATTGTTGTTGTTCGTAGGTGGTCTGTTCGCACTATGTGGCGGAACTACAAGCGCCCACTCTGGATAGTCATTGGCTCTCAAGGCGTTGTAGACATATGTAAGTTCTGATTTCCTGTCTTCAGCTGTGGTGACGTACAGCTGGGCCCTGTTGGTGAGAGTGCATACAACTGATCTTTTATGAGAGGGTGGTGTGACTTGAAGTTAACGTACTGGTCCGTGTGTGTAGGCCTTCTATATATGGTTAGCTTTGTGGATCCATCATTTAGAATGTGGGTGCATAGATCCAGTCCAGGAAAGGAAGTTTGCTGTCTTTCTCTGGTTCGATGGCGAATTTGATGTGTGGATCGATGTTGTTGATGTGTTCGGTGAACTCTTCCACATCATATTCATGTAGTACAGTTAATGTGTCATCCACGAAGCGTAACCACAGCAATGGGGGTTGAGGTGCTGTAGAGATGGCTTGTTTCTATTAGGGGGGTATAGGTGACCCCATAGCTGCACCATGTGTTTGCTGGGAGTAAACACCTTCATATATGAAGTAGGTGGTGTTCAGACAGAAGTCAAGGAGCTCCACTACCCGTGGGATGGTAATTTATATGCGGCTGGTTAAAGTGTCATCTTCATGTAACATCTCAGTGATTACTTCCAGTGCCTTGTCTACAGGGACTCTGGTGAAGAGTGCTGTGACATCATATGACACCATTTTCCGTCCAGGTGGTATTTCCAGCCCTCTCAGTTTGTCAGCCAGTTCCTTTGTGTTTTATATGCTGTGACCGTTCTTACCCCGTAAGGGGATAAGGATGTTGGCAAGGTGTTTTGGTGCGTTGTATGTTATACTGCCACAGATGGATAATACAGGTATGAGAAGTGTGTTGGCTTTGTGGATTTTAGGGGTCTCATATAATTTCGGGGGTTCTTCCGAGTCTGGGTATAGTGTCCAGTACAATTTGTCTGTGATTGATCTATTTCTCTTCCACTTCCGTAGGATGGTGATAAGTCTGTTTTTATATTTGTGTATAGGGTCTTTGCTTAGTCTGGTATACATGTTCGTATCACCCACCATATCTGCCATTTTCTTTCTATTCGGTAATGTTCATGATTACCGTGGCTCTACCTTTTTCTGCAGGGAGTTTGATGATGTAGTTGTCTTTTTTCATTCCTGTAGTGCCGCTCTCTCCCCTTAAATTATGTTAGATTTAGGGAGTTTTACTCGTTTAATGGTGCGGACACCCTCCCTTCGGAGTTCTTCTGCAGCGGTGTCAGTCATTTGTTTAACGACTGCCTCTGTACCGGCTATGATTTCTTCAACCGGGAGGGTGGTCGGGGTAATGGCGAAGTTTAAACCTTTGCTAAGTATTGAACTTTCATCATCATTAATCTGTCTGTCGCTCAAGTTCAATTCCCACCTGTTAGTGTACATGCCGGTGTCTGTCATTTCGTTCTTAACCTGAGGTTTGTTGTAATGTCTCTCGAACTTGTTTTGTTGTTGTGACCTAGTTTCCTCGAATGTGTGTTTATGCGCAGCTGCGAGCAACCGTTCCGTTTCCGCTATCTTATCACTATTGATGACGACTTCCAATTTTGTTATCCGTTGTCAAGGATTCTTTTAGTTTCTTAATCGTGTTCGTACATTGTCGTGTGCGTACATTGTCGTGTTCGTTCATTGTCGTGTGCGTACAGCGAGCAGCCGTAATTCTGCTTTCTTCACAATTTGCTGTGCTCTTACGCCAATTTGGCGGAATGATCTGACAACCAGATCATTCCGCCAACATCTGAGCCACGTCACATAACATCAATGCAAGGTCCACAGATGGTGGATCGAAACGTTGCAAGTGTCCACTAAAGGCTCCAAAGTAGGTGTTGATTCTTGCTGCCCATTCAAATTTTGGAGCCATGAACAATATTTTCCACATAGTTATTTAGTAATTCCGTCAAAGGAGTGACTCTTTCTTGAAGCTCTCTTTTACGACCCCCTCTCCTGAAACGAACCCCCTTGTCTACTCGCACCCCTACCACATATTCTAGTGTGGTCACAACTATCAGTGATTAACATTGCAAACTGTAGGAGCTTCAGTGAACACTGCATCAGTGTGTAAAATACAGGGCGTTTTATGATATCACAAATGTGCAGAGAACTGATTTATCAGGGATGGATGTTTACTAGTATGTAGGACCTTACTATATTGAGCTGTGCATGTGAGAATGTCAACGTTTTTCCTCTTAGACGACTTGAACCTCAAGCGCAAAGCATTCGGGGATTATTCTACTACCCCAGGGGTTGGACGTAATACCTATACTTTTACAAATATCCCATATTTCATGACATTTATGGGTAAACATAATTTGTTGACTACGTAACACGTAAGGCAAGCAGATAGATGTGTGCGCGGCGACCTGTTACGCCATAGCGTTCATTCTTTTTCTGCGTTTGTGTTTACACTATAGAACGTTTTCTTCTACCTAACAGTTTCTATTGCCTTTTGACATGTTGATGAATCTCTCATTACATATGTCATCAGTCAGATATATCACCAAATGGACCCCGTTATTAATCTGCAGAACAGAAATCACAAGATTCATGCGCCGCGAAATGTTTCCCTTTTTTCTCAATTCAAAAAAAATTAACTAAAAACACTTTTTGCTAAATTTGCTGACAAGATGTATGGACACCATTTAATTAAACAACTGGTACTGATTTATAAAATATATTTCATAAGCAGAACGTATCTTTAGACTTTTGTGAAAACGGCATATTAAATTTACAGGCAGACTAGACCAGTCTATTTACTAGTGCTTCTCAATTTTGTCGTACGCAATAGAACAAATTATTTTAACAGTCGGATATATTCTGCAATTGGCGGTACACGATAAATTGTAATTCGGATGTGGTCTGATGGCTTCTGTCGGGCCTGTCGGAGACGTCTTCCCCTCTGCCATGCCTGCAGGCTCTGTTCTGTGTTTAACTGCTTTTTATTATAAGTACCTACGCGGAAACTTTTAAAATTGGCATAATGCAGACTTGGTGACAGCAATAGACCTTTTCCACCGGCATTCTGCCATCTGGCGGCAGTTGCTGGAACTGCGGTTGCGGGTCGCTCGCCAAAACGCTGAAGTCACACATACGATTTTACATGCTAACGATCGATATATGCCCTTCGGAGATATGAGCAAAATGATGCACATATTTGGAATAATCGCAATGTATTTGGATTCATTTGAAAGATAATGAGTTGCAGTTCACGAATATGTAAGTATCTAAACATTTTCTATTTTTGTTTGACCAGAAATATCATTTACAAACAGTGTTTACAAGTCGGGTCAAAGCACACGGCGGGATAGATCTGGGTGAAAGTCGTCGAACCTCTTGTATATTCTAGATTGATCAACGCACGTTTAGATGTGATTATTTACGTAAATATGACTATGTTTACAAGATAAATTATCATACTATTCAGAAACAAATATTTGTTAACCAAAATATATGATTATATGGGCACATAATATTATTAGAACTGGTGTGTGAGGGAGGATCCATTTTCACACCGGGCTGTCAAATACGACAGATCGGTTTCCTGCGTGCTAATTATACATACACATACATGTTTTATGTAGATCTGGAATCATGTTTAATATTTATTAAACTCAGTATCACTTTACATTAACAATGTCAATGGTAACTATACTAATTCTTTCTATCAATTTATATTTTCAGAATATATGGCTGCAAGATGGATGTCAGAAAGCCCCAGAAGATACAAGAAAAAAAAAAGTTGTTGTGTTTCTGACAGCATCACACCAGGATATGTGAATGACAATAGGAAATCTAATATGTTGCATGTTTTGCCAGAGGACGCAAAATTGTGCAAAATATGGAGTAAACCGAACTCTTAAATTACCAATCTAATTTGTTGTGAATTAAATGTGCTATTTTTCCGGAGCTATACTTTATGTTGAACACAAAAGTTCATATTTACCCTGCGATTTGACCTGCGGACTTAATCACATTTTGTGAAGCAATAACAAATACACAGATGGGCGATCGCAACAGAAATATATTTATATACATAATATATAAATTATTCCTCTGCTTGTACAGCATCACACATTTATTTGTGCTTTGTGGCTCCATTCTTTCTTCATTCACATTTCTTAAACACATTGCACACATTTCTGCGCATATTTTTTTGACTTTGGCATATTCCAACAGCACACAAAATATAAAGTATTATATTTGTGTCTGTAGACTCTGGAAGGCTATGTCTGTAGAGTCGAGAAGGTTGTGTCTGCAGACTCGAGAAGGTAATATCTGTACACTCAAGAAGGTTGTGTCTGTAGTCTCGAGAAGGTTGTGTCTGTAGACTCGAGAAAGTTGCGTCAAAAGATTCGAGAAGGTTATGTCTGTAGACTCAATAATATTGTGTCTGTAGACTCGAGAAGGTTGTGTCTGTAGACTCGAGAAGGTTGTGTCTGTAGAATCGAGAAGATTGTGTCTGTAGATTCGAGAAGGTTGTGTCTGTAGACGCAAAAAGATTATATCTGTAGACTCGAGGAAATTGTACCTGCAAACTCTAGACGGTTGTGTCAAAAGACCCGAGAAGGTTGTGTCTGTAGGCTCGAGAAGGTTGAAACTGTTAACTCGAAAAGGTTGTGTCTGTAGACTCGAGGAGGTTATGTTTGTGGACTCGAGAAGATTGTGTCTGTAAACACGAGAAGGTTGTGTCTGTGGTCTCGAGAAGGTTGTGTCTGTAGACTCGAGAAGGTTGTGTCTGTAGACTCGAAAAGGTTATGTTTGTGGACTCGAGAAGGTTGTGTCTGTAAACACGAGAAGGCTGTGGCTGTGGACTCGAGATATGTCCGCATACGTCTAAAACCCTTAACATTACCTTAGTAAGTATTATACCACAATAGTTATGCGGAATCAACATTTCCCAGGGGAAAAAAATTAATTTCACTTGTAACTGTTAGAATAATATTTAGTATTTAAAACATTGTGTAGTAAATTCTCTTAGAGAGGGGAGAGAATGCTGACGCGTGGACTATTCACCGTTCGGCGAATGCAACCAATGTTATCTGTGATTTGATTTTCACTGCTATTATTATGCATTACTGTTATACTTATTTGCGATCATAAAGTCTGAAATATATGATATGATATGTCGTGTTATAGGAGAAGGTCAGTTTGACGCAGCCAGATCAAACTCCAGACAAACACAGACATGCACACGTATGCGTACACGCACACTCCGCCAATGACAAAACTCTCACAAAATACATACATTCACGGCAAGGAATAATCAATTGCACTCGATTAACATCAACAGGATTTAGCAATGGTCAAAATTGTATAGGACATACATTTTAACGAACCACAACAACAAAGTTACTGGTGACCTGACCCCCTTCAAAGACACACGTGATTCAGCCGGAGTCAAAAACTGGACGGATCTGGGCAGTCTAGTTGCTTTTTCATCTTCCTAATTGCCACCGTAAGTACTTGTAGGCTAAGTATTATGATTTCAAACCTTAGTATTCAATAGGTAATATAGAGATACTTGTATTTCATAGTTGACACACGGATTAAATTTCGCCCATTGTAATGAATGTCTACACTGACGCCTGATATGGAGAATAGGTAATTGATCGTGTCATGTGCAGACAATAATTGACATGTGACAGACAATGGTCACGTGATCAACGTGTTGGTCGGCCCGTTTCAGTTGGCGAACGTTATTACGAGGAAAGGTACGTTTTGGTACTTACATTTACATTCTAATGGGGTTGTACCAACTTTGTGGTCATTTGACATCCTATGTGTACTTTTTGAATGTTGTTGTTTATTTATGCTACACAAAGGTCAGCGCCACATAATCTAAAGTAAACATGGCAAGTCTCCGTCACTCCGTCCAACTACTTCAAATTCCAGTCCAACTTCCAAGATTCACAGTGTTAGGCTTAGTCCACAGGCTGACTGAGGTCTTGTCTGACCACGTCTCCTGTGCTGTCGCGCAGTCTCAAAGACGGGGAAGGGGGTATTTTCAGCAAAATTCCTGGAGATTTGCCTGGATTTCATTAGACGGGGAAATACAATATGGGATAGCAAAAATATGTTACGTAGCACATTTTCGCACATGAGGTTTTCATTGAATTTCCACTGAGGGGAGAATGTCACAAAAGGGCACTTTCAATGGCAGAGGCGGCTCACACACGCACGCACGCTCGCGCACACAGACATACCTTAAGCAATATCAGCTGTGGAGGAACACACAACGACACGCACGCACTCACGCACTCACACATTCACACACTCAAACTCACATTCACATTCACGCACACGCACACACACACACACACACACACACACACACACACACACACACACACACACACACACACACACACACACACACACACACACACACACACACACACACACGCACGCACACGCACACTCAGTCACACACACACACACACACACACACACACACACACACACACACACACACACACACACACACACACACACACACACACACACACACACACACACACACACACACACACAATGTATACGCATTTTTTGTGTTGGATTTCTCACGAAATATTTTCCACAAACAATGAGTGAGCCTTCAGGAGCCACACCCAAAATTAATAACTACTGCTTAGTTGTGTGCGGCTTGCTAACACATTAGCATAATAGATGACATATTACACTGTCTAGACAAATATATTAATTATGAATTTTGTGCAATAACGGTAATTATCTTCGTTCCGCTATTGATACATCATACTATTACATACCAAGACAACTGTATTGCTGGTAAAGTTACATACAGGCGTACATAGGGTATATAGTTGATCTTTAAAAAAGTTGTTTGATGATTTCATTTCTCTTTGGTTTCCAACAAGATCATGGCCCAGCACAAAGAGATTTTGTTGAGTGATATGATGACTCCTATTTAAAGTTTAATGTATGTAAGACTTAGGAGTTAGTAATAGATTTAAGAAAACACAAGAAAAGTCCTGATATTGTCAACAAATACAAATACTTAGGTGCAGTGTTTGATGACAAACTTAGGTGGAATGACAAAACTGAAGTAATCGTCAAGAAATGTCAACAGAGCCTGTAGTTTATAAAAAACTAAACCCATTTTGTGTTGATAAAACAATTTTAAACCTGTTTTACATGTCTTTTATTGAGATTGTTCTTTGCTTTTCGTTTACCTGCTGGTATTTAAAATGTTATTGTTAAAAACAAGAACAGTTTACAGAAGATTGTACATGTCAGCTCCAAAATAATCGGAGAGACTCAGAGAGCCAAAATTCAGTTTTGTGAACAACAGGTACTTAGGAAGGCACGTTCTATTTTAGCCAAAGGTAGCCATAATCTATATCCCATGTTTGAGACTCTGATGTGGGGCCGCCGTTTTAGGTGCCCCTCGTGCAAAACAAACCGTAAGAAGTGATCTTTTATTCCTGCTGCTATCAGTCTTTTTAACGACGTGAAATGAATGTAGTGTGTGTGTGTGTGTGTGTGTGTGTGTGTGTGTGTGTGTGTGTGTGTGTGTGTGTGTGTGTGTGTGTGTGTGTGTGTGTGTGTGTTTATGTTGTAAATATTTAGTGGTTACAGTGTGAAGAAATGCACTCCATGTGTTCAAGTGATAAATGTTTCTTTTTGTGACTTTGATGACATGAGTCAGTAATATGCTGTTACCTATGTTATATTTTAATATCTTATACATATATAAAATTATATACATTTTTATACACTGTGCCCGCCGAAACGACAATATAACTGTCATTACGGGGATTAATAAAGTTATGTTGTATTGTATTGTATGTTCTTGTATGTGATAGTTTGAGACCCCCCTGAGTGCGCTTAGAGAGATGTTGATGTTGACAGGTGAGCCAAAATACAGCTCGGGGTCACGCCGACGTCGTGGCCCACCAATTAGTCACCTATACCGCTGTCCGACTAACCAAAATGCAACATTTGTAAATCCCCGTTCTTATAGTCGATGCTCGTGACCGACACAGAATTAAATATGTGTGATATTACCGGTATACGTACATGAACTTTACCCGGAAATCGGAGCCTCCACGTAATTCCGAAGAAAACGAGCTAGCATTCGATTCTTCAGCTGGGCCTGAAGCCTTTTTAGTACGACTTTTCATAAGAATGTCCTGCTTACTTTTTTCGTTACGGTTTTAATTTAGTGTAGCAGAACATGTTAGGAAGATAACCACTTGTTTGATAGGAAAAGTATAAAGCGTGGTTCAGAACACAGAGTTGGCCTAAGGGAGGGCTACAGGGGACCTACAGGGGAAGCTACAGGGCGCTAATTCTACCAGTGTTCAACACCTTTCGCATGACGTTTCTACATTTTCGAAGCTCACCAAAAACCTCCAGTAGCACCTCTTGCTAAAATATTTGGGGGCTAAGCCTATCACACGCCCCCACCAAAATATTGGGAGAAAGGCTGAGCCCAAGCTCCCGAATCCGGCACCTATGTAATTCAGATGCGTTTTTCAGCAAGATACTCTAACAAAATGGACGGCAAAGGCAAGGTAGCTTTGGTTACCGGCTCAACCAGTGGTATCGGACTAGCTATTGCGATTGCGCTAGCGAAACGAGGCTGTGACGTCATTGTGACTGGCCTCGAAGCGGCTGAGGACCCGGCTGTGGACGCCATTAAATCACAAATATCAAGGTGCGGTGTGGATTTATTTACATATATTCCATTACATGTGAACTTGCCATTTAATCATATTATATTGTGACTTATTATGGAATGTAATATGACGTAACACACTTAATGACGTATTAGTTTAGATCAAGTTGGGATAAAATGCTCCGTAGATTAACGCACAATGTAGGCCTATAAATATCTAGAAGCAATTATTATTACTAATATTACTATACTACTTTACACCCGTCATTGGCGTACCAAGCCGAAAACATCACCTACATTTTAAAAACAAGTTCCCAGTTTACACTATCTGGAGCGTCTCTAAGTGACGGTGTCTTACGTTTGCAAAGTCCAACAAATTGTATGTCTCCATTGGTTCTAGCCGCCCCCTCTCTCACCAGTACGTGGGGTGGTAGTTGCTATGCATACGTACCAAAACGACTATGAGCGTCAATTTGCAAAAATACACGTTTCACTCGCTAGGTGGTGCCACTGTATCGGTTTATTTACTCCCCGATCCACGGTGACGACCAGACCACACACTTCTAAGTATTCTTTAAAGTATTCTGGCGAATTTGCGAACTTATGAAACCATTCTACAGGTTCCATATTTCTCCGATACGATAGTTGGCGAAGCAAATATGTAATTTTGTAAATAACACAAAATAACTACGTTAGGTTTTTTATACATCGCCAATAGGTAGGTTAGATGCCTCTTGTCACAGGAAGCGAATGACCATAGAAAAAAGGCGACTGGGAGAAGATACACTCAAATTGCCCTAACATTTGCGTATTGATATAGCGAAACGTATTGAAATTCTTACAGGCAGCGGAATACACATCCGAAGAACAAAGCCACATCTACATAATAGACTACATCTGATTAAATATAATATAAATGATTAAATATAATAGCAATAAAACATTATAAACATTGTATTATTTATTAATAATTACACGCTACATGATATATATAAAACGCAGCCACTTGGTTACACATACAGTAGTTGTGACTATCTTAATTTGATACCAATATTATATAACAATTATTTTGTAACCTAATTTACCTGTTCAGTTTCAATGTTCGAGTGGAATACATACCCGGAGATCTGAGTGTCTTGAGCGACATCGAGCGGCTTTGTCAAGAATCGATAAAGACGTTTCCGCAAGGGGTCGACATCCTTGTAAACAACGCAGGTAAACTCATCATACACGAGAGTACCCGACATCAAAGGGCATTGCTGTTGGCTCCGTCTGCCTCCGCAATGCTGGCAATAGTGGATGTTTACAATGTGCTTGTTTTGTTTACAATGCGAACGATTCGTGCACGTAAATACAAACATTAGAGCGTAAGAGGCATCACAGCCTAGAAGCCAGAAGAGAACCTGTAAGAACCCGTAACATTGGAATTGCGAACAATATGAATGTATTTTTAACGCAATTCGCCGGGCAGTATCAGTAATATGCCTTCGACATATTAATTGTATCATTAAGAACATAAGTCTAAAATCCAAGATCTGCTTAAAACAAGGCAACCAATTCGCCCAGTCTGAAACTATGGTTTGCTGGCGCTCTAAGAATAAGGCGCATTTTTACTAATACATTTCCATCTCCTAAGATTGTTTGTGTAGCAATATGCCCATGACTATGTTGTCTATCTATCTATTCATCCGAACGACGGTTTCATGAAAGACGACAACAAGTCTCCTCCAATGGATGCAGCCTTTATTTACATCTTATCAAGTAATGAATATTTATGACGTAAATAAATACTGATGTTGTATTCTAATGTACAAGCATAATAGGGGTATGCTGCCAGATATATTTCATGATGTATTTGTCCTGCAAATATCCACACATAAATATAATACAATGCAGGAAGCAACATATAAAATGCCACACTGCAGGACTAAGTGTAGACAATTGTCTTTGGCTTATGTTGGTCCTAAAATCTGGAGTACATTTATTACAAATAACTATTTACAATATTGTACACCTCTTCATATGTTCAAACAAAGGACCAATCGTCTAATTCTAGCAAGCATATGCTAAATTCTGCTTTAGTGCATTTTTTTCATGTTAAGATGCACCCGGTGTTCAATGTTACAATACTCGTATAATGCACTATTAAATAATTAGTTAGTTTATTATGAAGATGTTTATGTATTATGTTTTTTTGACACGAATTATAGTTTACGTTTCAAATATGACATGAATAAGGAACACAAGCAATGCGTTGCTTTGTTCCAATTGTTACGTAATGTATTTACATGTTTCATATTACTGCTACATCTGTGCTATACTGAACATTATGTATCAATAAAGATTATTATTATTATTATTAACCCTTCATAAATGCATATATTTATATTAAAATACAACGATATTTACAAGTCTATGTTAAACAGAGTTTCGTGATAAAAACAACTGATTATTCATATTTTAACAGCACTTAACATGCAATATATGACCTTAAGTTGCAAAATTGTGAAATGGAATGTAACCGTTTTCTTTCAAACACATTTTAAAGCAGATTTAAAGACTTACCTTTTATTACTGCGTACACTACTTATATGACCGCACAAACATTTTACGCTAAGTTATTCATAGTTGTGTCTCCTTTAATCTGTTTAAAAAACAGTTTTTATTTTAAACATGATAATTTATTTATTTTAACTTGTAAACCAACTTACTCAATTTACTGATGTTCACACAGCACCATTCTATTATTGTTCACAGATAGTTCTGTATGTGTTTATTTTAGAGTTACATTATTTATATATATACTTTATTTACTTATTAATATATCTTAGACATCTAGTTTTCATTTTCCATAGTTTTTTTTCCATAGATATATACTAATTTTTATGTTTTGATGTTTTTTTAATGTGTATTTGTAGGTATTGCTTCAATGAATTTGTAAAGCGCCTTTGAGCAGTTTAGGCTGAAAAAGGGCGCTATATAAATATGCATATATTATTAATTTAGTTATTGTTATATTTAAATTTGTCATATTTATTTATGTATTCGTCTTATGTAAAGCGTTATGAACGTTATGGATATGGCGCTACATAAAATAAACATTATTATTATGGTTGTTGTTGGTCGGTCGCAGGGTTCAACGTCGTGCATCTGGTGGAGGACTTTCCGGACGACGCCTGGGACAGTATGGTGGCCGTGATGCTGACGGCACCCTTCCGTCTCGTCAAACGTCTTGTGTCAGGCATGAAGACGAAAGGTGAATGCGAATTCGATAGATATATATACGAACGGCTAACGTCAACCCAATTATGTGTTAAATGGAGCCAGTCAGCTACTCTACCCGGATTAGTGGGATTAGTCATTCATAACAGAAAGTGTGACGTTGTGAATGTGGCGAATGGGACATCGTTGAACACCAAAGGGATTGCAGTTAACTCAATCCGATTGGGCCGTATTGGCAATAAAGCTTGTTTTGAAACTGGATGTTTTGTTTACTGTTTGACCACGCTCCACGGTCGTACTTTCGAAATTGCGAATGTTGTTACGGGCTTACTAAGCACCATTTGGCGGGCAGTATACCTTCAACATAGATAGTATAATCTTAAGAACATTATATTAATTAATAAAAGAAAAACAAGGAACAGACTGCCTGCTTTGAAGGATGATAAACATTAGCTAGATCACTGATTGTTCTGTTGTGTCAGTTGTAAGCAGTACTATAATTGTTCTGGTTCTCGGTGTAGTTTTGTACCACTTTGCAGTTACAAATAGCTAGGATAAGTTAAGATGATCATATGTTGATCGACAGTGACAATAGTATTGCGCACATAATGAGGACGTGTTTTGTTCCAAGGCTGGGGGCGAATCATAAACATCTGCTCTGAGATGGCGACCATATCTACTCCGGGAAAGTCGGTGTACAGTGCGTGCAAGTCGGGATTAGTAGGATTCACTCGGGTTAGTACAATAACGTGTGTGTGTGTGTGTGTGTGTGTGCGTGCATGCGTGTATGTGCGTGCGTGGGTTGCCGTGTGTGTCTGTATGCGTGTATATGTGCGTGCGTGTGTGTAATATGTGCGCGCGTGTGCTCACGCGCGTGTGTTGCATGTGGGTGGACGTGCTTGTGTTCATGCGTGCCTGTGTGTTTATGTGTATGTGCGTGCAAGTGCGAATGCACACATGCATACAAACGTGCGCATTTATTGAGGATACCGTAACATATGATATCTAGGCTATCAATTAATGGTTTGCAAAATGATGGGTCGTTTACTGTTTCTGTTGTGGGACTACATGGTAATTTATAAAAATTGTAGCCATTTGCTATTTACTATGTTATTAACTAACGGTGATATCTTTATGTAGTGATTTGTTTGTCATTATTATTAGCACCGTCACTAATCACTAAATACACTGGACATAGCTATACATAGAAAACAATCATAAATTAAAGGTTAATCTTACGGTGCATTGTTTGCTATATGTTGATACAATCATTCTCCTTGATTCTCATTAAAGGGCGTTGCTTTGGAAGCCGCAGAATTTGGAGTGACTTGCAATGCGGTGTCTCCAACATTTGCAGAAACACCGTGTAAGGACGGCTTTTATTAAACAACCATTGTAATTAGAGCAGTTTTGTTGTTGTGGCATTCCAAACAATAATGTATTTTTAATTGTCACTTCGCCGAATGAATTCACGAAAATTAAGGGACACAGCTAAATGATTCATTTTCTTAAATTTCGACTGGTTTTCGTTGGCACTGCACAGTGGAGCCGTTCGTCGGCGGGTACAACACATATAAACTGTCGGCTACAGGGTTGGATACTGATTTAACAAGATATAACAAGATTTCCAATCAGACCAAAATAGATGATTAGTATACAGTAAAGCCCTTGAATTAGGCTTTTCGAAAGTCAGTTGTATTTTAATAATACATATTCTACGTGAAACCCTCCCTTCAAAATAGTTTGTAAAATGTGTTTTAAACATATTCACGAAGGTAACATTTTCACTCTCAAAATATAATGTATTCCCTTCATATATAATTTAGTGTCAGAATAAATACGTCTTCTTGATATTTAATCTACGTCTTCTTGATATTTAATCTACACTATTCCTTTAGTAACTTTGCTTCATATCCTCTAGTCGTTCTATCTTTCTTAGTTGAGAAAAATGCTTGTATTAATATTTTCATATCCATTCAATATATATCTTAAAACCTGCTAAGTGATCTCCACTTAATTGCCCCGATTCTAGGGGGATTAAACCAGGTTGGGGTGGTTTCTCTCGTTGTTTAGGTGTCTCAATTCTGGAACCATTTTCGTAGCGTTTCTCGGTATTCTTTCTAGCGTCCTCCATATGACATCACATCCAAATATGCATTATTGTAAATGAAACCTAACTATTAATTTGTACGCTTTATCACTTCTTCTTCATTTTCCCATAACCCGTAAGGGTCGTTGGGGCACCACTGACGACTTCTTAACTGGCGCTCTCCACGTTTACCTGTTATCCACAGCCCTCTGGGAGTCGGCGAACTCCAGTCCCGTCCTCTCTTTGATGTTGTCTTCCCATCTATTTTATGTCTACCTCTTCTTCTCCCCCTTGCATGATGGTCTTTGCAAGGCCAGATAATCGTGATGCGTGGCCGTATGGTTCGGACAAGATGTTGTTCGAAACCAGTCTCCTATGCTGCCATTGAAAATGACTGCACTGGTGGCCTTGTCATGTATTCAATGGTTCGAACAAGATTGGAGCCAACGTTATATTTCCTCATGGCCGCCCATAGGGTCGCATGCCATACCCTATCAAAGGCCTTCTTAAAGTCTATGAAGACATGGTATAGACTGGTGTTGAAGATGTTTCTCGCTTTGCTGGTGTTGAAGATATGTTTCTTTTTTCATCAGTTGTGTGCACATACATGATCAAACGAAGAATAACATTAGAAAACAATCTTGTTGTAGTAATTGTGTGCACATACCTGAGACAGTCAAACGAAGAATGACATACACGCAAAAGATATATTTATAAAACATTATAAAATAATCTTGTTGCTTCTATGAACAGCAGCTATTAGTAACAGGAATTCTTCCCGCTATTTCAGTATCGCCAAAATGACATTAGTATTGCATAATGCAATAACACATGATATAGCGCATATTTCGTGCTATTTGTTCTGTTGCAGTGGTGAGGCGTGAGATCGACCACAAAGCCAAGACGCTTGGCGTCTCTTACGACATGGCCATGGTGAGCATGTTAGATACATTCTCGTAGAACCAATGTCAACCATATCTGTCGCATCTTATCACATTGTGTGCTGCCGTTTCGAATCTTGGGCAAGTTCGTTCACCCCACATTGCTCCAATTCACTCAGCTGTATAACTGAGTACCTGGCTAGTTAACGGCTGTAGACACTGGTGGATATTTGTGTAAGAATAGTCTCCACGCGTTAATTGCAGCGTGGCTGAATGCTTCTAAGAGAAGTCGAGATGGTGTTCGATTGAACAGGTCTGCCAGGGAGTAAAGTGTGAAGCGCTTTGAGCAGTCCTGAGGACTGGCTACTGCGCTATGTAAGAAATTATTTTAACTGTTTTACGTTTACATTGATATCATGGATCCGCCACAATCCCCACCCGGGCAACACTTGAATTATCTAGTTATTAGAACTAACAATAATCACAATCAACAAATGTAGCTTTCGTTGGTTTGTTATTGTTTACGTAAGATACACTTGTCGGTATACAACCCGATATGTACCACTCTAAGGTGATTAGACAAACATGTTTGTTAAATTCCCATGAAAAACTAAATTGTGTTGGTGTTCATTTCAGAAAACGTTCACTGATCAAATTCCTACCAAGAAAATGTGCACTGTCGAACAGGTACCTTTGGTTGTATGTATCGTCAGCTGATCCAGTTAACAATGGACGTAGTCACTCTGTCCATTGCTCATGGTGTCGTAGCGAGCGGGGCTAAGGAACAATTGGTGGCGTCAATTAACCTTTGTAACAGTGATCACAGTCACTTGAACCAAGCGCCCGTTAGATTAGAGGGTGGTCACTTGATCCATGTGTTATGATCTCATCCTGAACAAGATGATTACAAGAACTGCTACATTATATAAAAATAAGAGTAGCATGTATAATATAGCAGTTTCTGTGATCACTTTGTTCAGAAAATAACATGAACAAGCCATGAAATGTGTCCTTGGAACAGTTAAATGTCAATGGAACCAGTACTAAAACAATTCTAAGAAAATGCGACTATATCTTTAAAAGCAATTTTAAACATATATGATAAATCATATTTAGCGCTTAAAACACTTTGAGTTCGTGCCTGTCGCTAACGTCTGGAAATCTCGAATCACAACGCGTGCGTGAAAGACAGTGCTGCGGCCAACGCGATCTTCTGTCCTAGCCTTACGTAACTAGGTACAATCGGAGAAGATACGCAAAATGTTGTGGACTGATATCGCAATGCTAACTCACCAATGAGCGTTTAGGTAACTGCAAGAGGAAGCAAAAACTCGCTGGATTTAAGTCCAAAGTACGAAAATATCATGAAAGTCACGAACCGCCTGTTTAGAAGTCAGCACATTTCAATTTTTTTTGGGTAAAAATCAATTGCACATACTTAAAGGAAATAATGTTGTAAGTTAGTTTCACTATCGTAAGTTAAACTTTAAATGACGTTTCCTTGCACATATTTGTTGGTTTTCTTAATGCGGCGTAGGCTTATCTGTTTGATGTTTAACACTTGAAGAATTGTTGATTACACGAAAGTAAGAATGACGAGAGGTCTCATGCGATATGCAATAACTATTATTGACTAAATTCTACAGCGCAATAACAAAGTGGTCTCCGCTTAACAGAATTACGGATAACAGTAGATAAAATGCAGGACAAAACCATTCCTTTTTGGTTTATTAAAAAGCACCGCTTTTGTGAATCAGCCGCCTAATCGACTGAAATGGCCACAACTATGCCAACGAATAAGGCTCGCAGTAAACGTCTGGCCAATGGAATCACTGACAAAATTGATAAGGTCATGGCCTTGATGGCTTTAAGAGGTTGCGTTAGATGACAAACTGACATTTGATTATTCAGTTACGCGGTGTCCACTGTGTTGGTCTAGCACTATAGGGTAACCGTATTTGCTTTAGTTCGTCCGTCCACGAAATACTGATACGTTACAATTTTTGTAGATTGCTGACCTGGTCGTCTTCATGACTCTGTCGGAAGCATCGAGCCAGATAAATGGCGTCGACTACCGGATCGATGGCGGCTTCGTTGCGCAGTAGATAAAGTCTCCATCTAGCGAATACGACACAAACTGCAGACGAATAAGGCTCGCAGTAAACGTCTGGCCAATGGAATCACTAACAAGATTGATAAGATCATGCCCTTCATTATTCCGTTACGCGGCGTCCACTGTGTTGACTGAGCACTAAAAAGGCCCGTTTACACGAATAAGTAGTTGTCGGATTAGTTGGTGAACTCGGTGTTGCCCAACTAATCCGACAACTTTTATATGGATGTTTACACGCGTGACATGTCTTGACACAGCGAACAATTGCGACCTTGAGCTCGACTGCGACTAGTTACGATGTTCAGCTCTCGGGTAAAAGAAACAAAAAATAAATCGACAGGAGAGTTCCGTTTCAACGAGTTACGTGGCTTCGTTGTTTACAAAACAATGTTGTCTGTGGAAACATTTTGTTGTGTGTGCGTGTTAGCAAGCCATTTTACCAATAATGATGCATTTTCTTTTGATGTGAAAGCTTTGGGTAATTTCCATCGCCCAATGATGCTGTGTTTTCTCGCAACTGGTATACTAGGCACTTCAATAAAAATATCATGATAGAACAGTGGCAACTGACTTAAATTAAAGGTGACAGCTAAATGCACTAATGTATCAGACCTATTTAAATTATTAATCTTTATTATAATATGTAATAATATACAATAATTAACGCCAGAGGTATTATTACAATTATATATACATATATATATATATATATCATATATAACATATATTATTTGTGTGTGTATTTGTGTTTGTGTGAGTGCGTTATGAATATGCATCGTGTCATTCCTCATTAAAGTAACTCAATTAATTAGTCAATATTAACTAATTAGCAAGCAACCTCAACATACTCATACTTAACTGCCATGATAAAAAATATATTTGTATATTTCTACAGAGTCTGGGCTTTAGACACAATGCAAACATGTGTATTTAACATGTTTAAATCCCTACCAAATAATAATATATTTACATTATATAAATATAATCTTCCATAGTGACTACGGATGGTGAAATAATTATTGGATATGTCTATGTTATTTACATAAGTTGGTGTCCTTTGAGTTCTAAACGTTTTTATGAAAAACAAGCAATGTTACTGGAGACTGTGCACAAAAATAACACAATTTATTATACTTTCTGAGATACTTGTAATTTCCTGCATGCACAATAAACAGAATTTAAATATACTTTACTATGTCATAACTGGTTAACAGCACACTGCAGGTACAGTACTGCAAGATTAAAATGCCTTTGTTTCATAAAATAGTATCCAGCACATCAACATGAAGTACCAGGTAATCTTTATAGAATGTTCACAGTATTTTGTAGATGAACCCGACATCTCTTGTGTCAAATGTAGGACTGCTGACAGTTTTTACATTACTCGCCCTGTGCGCAAAGCATAGGATGATTATTCACAATACATTTCAGGCATAGACTCGCATAGCCAGTCAGCTAAGTAATATTCACAGTTCACTGTCTCACAGTCCATGCCAATGTAGAGGATCAATGTTCGCATAATCCTACAGGCTCAGGACAACAACGTTTTAATGTTTCATCAACATGAAATCATATACAAATTGGTCACAAGACACTGTAACTTCTTTTGTTTACAGTGTCCACAGTTTGTTGTCCCTGTGTATAATACAATGAAGTGTGTCGATCGTCACAGAATATTGTAGCTTCAGTATCATACATATGTGCACTTGTCTGTCTCCACTAATCTACAGGTTCGTAAATTGTGTGTCATTAGTTTGGATTATTTGTAGAGGAAAATAAACTGGACATAGAAAGAGCTATTTTGGCTGGTGTGCAGAATTGGCTGTTGCGATTGAATATCTGTTCGCTGTGGCAGGTCACATATTTTGTTTGGACAGTTGTATTGAGTTTTTATATATTCTGAAGCTATGTCTGAGGGTTGTTGCCAATTCTAGCAGTACCCAGCCATGTATGTTATCACTCGGTTTATATGATTAATTTAATTAATTGTATAATTTCACATCAGAAATGTTTTTTTTATATCAGCAGAAGAAAATAACAAGAGTGGAGGCTAGCACATATTGGTGTATTGTTGGAAGGTACACAAAGATTATTGGCATACAAAGATACACAAAAACAGATAAACATAACGTATATATTCAGACAGGCAACATTTTAATAAGTTAATTGACAGTTATGTATACATACAACACAAATTTATCTAAATAATGGTTTAGTGCAACAAGTCAATGATGTTTTAAAAAACATCCACCCAACTTCCAAGTCCCACAGTTTTTAAAACAAAATGTCACTGTCAAAAAGTGTTATCATTTATGTTATTGACATTCTTGTTATTTTGTGTACCGATGTATTCTAGCCTAAGCTAACACATTAAAATATAACTTATTAAATATTAGTTTTAATCTTTCATGAAGTTAATTAGCATACTTTTTACTATATCCTAAACGTACATTTAGATCATCTTACGGCCGAAGTGGGAGAAACCCTTGCACGGACTGCCCTGCCCCCATGCAGGCTTGTCACGTGTAAACAGTGCGATATTGTTTTCGTAACAGATGATTGTGGGAAATTAGTTCCGCTAAAACCGTCACCTCACCATTCAATTGGCGGCAGAAATAATATCTTTAAAAAATTGAAAAATTACATGAAATAGATAGATTAGATAAAACCATGTTGTTGACTCGCCTTGGTTTGTTCAATTGTTGGTCGGTCTCGACCAGCAGAAAATGTCGATACAAATTTACGCAAAATGTAAAATACCTGTTACCTTGTGCTAAAGACACCGCTGTCTTCTACTATACGTAGCTGTTTTGGTTGTGCCGTGGTAGACCATAGAGTGTACGTTTAACATACACTCATTATGTTCGTTATTTCGATCAACTTCTAAATCGAAGTGGAATAAAATGGCGTACGAAACGTTTATCAGTATATGAACCAGCTGATGACCTATTGACGTCATCACCGTCTGACGCACAGATTGGGCCAGACGGTGAAGACGTCCAACGATTCCGAATGACTAGTCGGTGGGAAACATCAAACCTGAACGACTCCGCACGATTCCACCAACAACTAGACAACTCGTGCATAAGCCGATGTTCACACGAACAACTAGTTGTTGGATTAGTTGGGCAACACCGAGTTGGCCAACTAATCCGACAACTAGTTATTCGTGTAAATGGGCCTTAAGGTAACCGTGTTTGCTTTAGTTCGTCCGTCCACGAAATAATGATACGTTACACATTTTTGTAGATTGCTGACCTGGTCATCTTCATGAATCCGTCAGAAGCTTCGAGCCAGATAAATGGCGTCGAATACCTGATCGATGCGCAGTAGATAGTGCCTCCATCTAGCGAATACGACACAAACTGTATATGTCATAATTGTATCACTTACGTTATGCAGTGACGAGTCCTGTGTGTGCAGGAGGTGATTGTGGAGTTTACTTCGAAGAAATAGAATATGTATCGTCACGTAGCGGAGAGTTCAGGCAGTCGAACGAGAGTCGGCTAAACTATATTATTTTGGGCCTACTCTCGCTTCTTCGTCTTCTCCGTCTTCCTCTAGGCCCCTTGCGGGTGGGAACTGCGACACACGGTCCATGCCGTTTTCGAACGACACGTTTCCACCTAATCAAATCTTCTGCAATTTTCTCTCACTCTCCGTTGTTCATCCCTTCCGCGTCGAGAGCTCGTTTGACACTGTCCCACCATCTCAATGTCGGTCTTCCTGGTCTCCTTCTACCACCCGATGATGCTCTCTTTGTCAAAATTTCCTCATCCATTATCTACACGTGACCTGCACATCTCAATTGGAGACTACTTCCATTTGTAATATCTTCTCGCAATCCTACATCTTCCTTCTGTCTTCCCGTTTAATGTTACGTTTTCTTCGACCCGAGTTTAACAAGATTTAACAAGATTGCCACCCAGAGAATTAACTCTCGATGGTAGTTGGACACGGAAGCCTTTTGGCTTATCGAGAGTCCAACCTTTTCATCTACGTGTATCTCACCCTTCTGAGGTACGTGTCAATTTTATTTTAAAACATGATCATACTACTAACACAAACACAATCAGCAGATAATCTGTTCCAATCAGTTACTGTCCTTTGTGAAAATGAGAACTTTCTTATATCTAATCTACACTGCTCCTTTACTAATGTAACTTCATGTCCCCTAGTCCTTCTATCTTTCTTAACTGAGAAAAAATATTTCTATAAATATTTTCATAACCATTCAATACTTTAAAACCTTCTATCTGATCTCCTCTCAATCTTCTAGTCTCTAGTGTTATCAAACCACATTCTTGTAGGCGTATTTCGTAACTAAGATCTCTCAGTTTTTGTATCATTTTAGTCGCTCTCCTCTATACACTTTCTAGCATATCTATGCCCTTCTTGTGGTATAGCCTCCACGCTTGAATACAATATTCTAAATGAGATCTATCTATTGTTTTGTAGAGCAGTATTATTAGTTCTTTTTCCTTATACGCTATATTTCGCCTAATTAATCCAAGGATTTGATTTTCCTTTGAAGCTGCAATTCCGCAGTGTTCTGAAACCTTCATATCAGCACTAATGGTTAACCCTAAGTCTTTTCTTTTATAGTAGTACTTAGTACTATATCCTTCATTGTATATTGTACATCTTCTTTCCCATGTTCTATGTGGAGGCATTTACATTTCCCAAAATTGAACATCTACCATTTTTTTGACCATTTGATCAACCTGTCAAGATAATCTTGTAAATGCTGTCTATCTCCATCACGTTTAATCCATCTAAACACTTTTGTATCGTCCGCAAATTTCAACACCTTACTTGTTATACCATCGTCCAAATCGTTGATATACATTACGAATAGTGTAGGTCCCAGTACTAATCCCTACGGTACCACACTTAAAACCGATTTCTAATTTGAAGCCTCCCCATCAACTACTACCCGTTGTATTCTGTCAATCAGCCGTTTTTCTATCCAGGTAATTATACCATTGGTGTTCTTTCGGGGTTTTGCGCCCAACCCGGATAGTCATTGGCTCTCAGAGCGTTGTGGACATGTGTAAGTTCTGATTTCCTGTCTTCAGCTCTAGTGACGTACAGCTGGGCCCTGTTGGTCAGAGTACAACTGATCTTTTATGATTTAGAGGGTAGTGTGACTTGAAATTGGGGTTCTGGTCTGTGTGTGTAGGCTTACTATATATGGTTAGCTTGGTGGATCCATCGTTTAGAATGTGGATGCATAGATCCAGAAAAGGAAGTTTGCTGTCTTTCTCTGGTTCGATGGTGAATTTGATGTGTGGGTCGATGTTGTTAATGTGTTCGGTGAACTCTTCCACGTCATGTTCATGTAGTACAGTGAATGTGTCGTCCACAGATGGGGGATGAGGTGCTGTAGAGATGGCTTGTTTCTCAAATTGTTTCATGTAGCAGTTTGCTACTACGGGGGATATAGGTGACCCCATAGCTGCACATGTGCTTGCTGGTAGTAAACACCTTCATATATGAAGTAGGTGGTGTTCAGGCAGAAGTGAAGGAGCTCCACTATCTGTGGGATAGTCATTTTCGTGCGGTGACGTCATATGACACCAGTTTCCGTCCAGGTGGCATTTCCAGCCATCTCAGGTTGTCAACCAGTTCCCTGGCGTTTTTGGTGCTGTGACCGTTCTTGCCCACTAAGGCGGTGAGGATGTTGGTAAGGTATTTTGGTGCGTTGTATGTTATACTGCCACAGCTGGATATTATAGAACTGAGAGGTGTGTTGGCTTTGTGGATCTTAGGGGTCCCATATAATTTGGGGGGTTCTTCAGAGTCTGGGTATAGTTTCCAGTACAATTTGTCTATTATTGATCCATTTCTCTTCCACTTCCTTAAGATGTTGATAAGTCTGTTTTTATATTTGTGGATATTGTCTTTGCTTAGTCTGGTATACGTGTTCGTATCACCCACCATATCTGCCATTTTTTCTGTATTCGGTAGTGTTCATGATTACCATGGCTCTACCTTTGTCTGCAGGGAGTATGATGATGGAGTTGTCTTTTTCAGTTCCTGTAGAGCCGCCCTCTCCCCTTTAGTGATGTTAGATTTAGGGAGTTTTGCTCGTTCGATTACACATTTGATATCAGTGTCAGTCTACCAATGATGCGCCCAAATCATATGATGTGGCATTATTACATACAATATATTGGGCCACACAGGCAACGGGATGCCTCCTGTGCCATACCGCGGATTGCACCACGTGCTCGTAGCACATTGTAAACAACCAATGTTGTTGTGAAAAAATCGACTACATCTTATTAACAGTTCAGAATAATGGACCTTAACCTACTGCATTATAAAAACAGATATTATATCTTCCAGTTTCATAGACCTGATTTAATCTTATAGAGAAAGGGATAATAGTTGAATGATGAATTACACAGGTCCCGTCATCACGGCGACAGACGCAGTTAAAAGCGGATCTGGATATTTCATAGACATCTTTGAGTTGTGGACTAAAGTGATTATTTTTGTACTAGTACTAGAGGAGTGAAATGCATATATATACCATCAGTGACACTTCATCTAAATCCTGATCCAGTTGTATATCTTGACGTAATCCAGTTTCACAACACAAAACCGATTGTAAAATGTCCACTGTCTGGAGGTTCATCTGAATCAATGCAAACCTTGGAACTGGCCGCTGAGTGGACCCGCAACCGTTCTCGTACGCGCACTGCGCATGCGCCGCTGAATAGGTCTATTGCGACTATTGTCCTGTACTCAAGAAGGTTGTGTATGTAGACTCAAAAAGATTGTGTACGTAGACTCGTGAAGGTAGCCTCAAAAGACTCGAGAAGGTTGTGTCTGTAGACTCGACAAGGTTGAGTCAAAAGACCCGAGAAGGTTACGACTGTAAATTCGAGAAGATTGTGTCTGTAGACTCAAGAAAGTTGTGTTTGTATACTCGAAGATGTTGTGTCTGTAAACTCAAGACGGTTTTTTTCAAAACACCCAAGAAGGTTATGTATGTAGATTCAAGAAGGTTGTGTCTGTAGAATCGAGAATGTTGTGTCTGTAAACTCAAGAAGGCTGAATCTGGAGACTCGAGAATGTTGTGTATGTGGAGCAGAGAAGATTGTGTCTTAAACTCGAGAAGGTTCTGTCTGTAGACTCGAGAAAGCTGTGTCCATAGATTCGAGAAGGTTGAGTCTTTCGACTCGATAAGGTTGTGTGTAGACTCGAGAAGGTTGTGTCTGTAGATTCGAGAAGGCTGTCTCTGTAGACTCGAGAATGTTGGGTCTGTAAATCGAGAAGATTGTGTTTATAAAATCGAGAAGGTTGTGTCTGTAGATTTGAGAAATTTGTTTCTGAAGACTCGCGAAGGTTCTGTGTGTAGACTCGAGAAGTTTGCGTAAAAAGACTTCAGAAGATTGTGTATGTAGACTCCAAATAATGTGTGTGTAGACTAGTGATGGTTGCCTCAAAAGACTCGAGAAGGTTGTGTCTGTAAACTCAAGAAGGTTGTGTCTGTAGACTCGAGAAGGTTATGTCGGTAGACTTGAGAAGGTTGTGTCTGTAGACTCGAGAAGTTTTAGTTTCAAAAGACTCGAGAAGGTTGTGTATGTAGGCTCGAGAATGTTGCGTCTGTTGACTCGAGAAGGTTGTGTCTGTAGACTCGAGAAGGTTTTTTGTGTGAACTCGAGAAAGCTGTGACTGTAGACTCGAGAAAGTTGAGACTGTAGACTCGAGAAGCTTGTGTCTGTATACGCGACAAGGTTGTGTCTGTAGACTCGAGAAGGATGTTTCTGTAGGCTCGAAAAGGTTGTGTCTGTAGACTCGAGAAGGTTGTGTCTGTAGACCCGAGAAGGTTGTGTCTGTTGACTCGAGAAGGTTGCGTAAAAAGACTACAGACCGTTGTGTTTGTAGACTCTAAACAATTGTGTATGTAGATTCTTGAAGGTTGCTTCAAAAGACTCGAGAAGGTTGTGTCTGTAGATTCGAGAAGGTTGTGTCTGTAGACTCAAAAAGGGATATATGTAGACTCGAGAATGTAAAGCTTCACCGTTATTCCAAACGAAATGAATGGTATTGCGACGAAGCAATTAGTGTAAATCTAATGACAAATGGGTTGAATCCGTCTGTACCATAGTGACCAGTAGACCTACTACGTACAAGTAGCTGAAGAGTAAAATCCTTGGGCTAGGTAGACTCATATTCACATTGACCTTCAACGGAAAGTTCACGATAGTACTGTTGATGGGCTTATATCATAATAATTAACATCTAGGCGCCTGACTCTTTGCAGTGGCAGCCTGTTCTAATGGGATTTCATGTAAATAAGACAAATTATCGATACCCATAACATTGGGGTGGATATAGATATGTCCGCATACGTATAAAACACTTACCATTACCTTAGTAAGTATTATACCACAATAGTTATACAGAATCAACAGTTAATTTCACATATAACTGTTATAATAATATTTAATATTTAAAATATTATGTAGTATATTATCTACGAGTGTGGAGAGAAAGCTGACGCGTGGACTATTCAGCAACCAATGTTATCTGTGATTTGATGTTTTCTGTGATTTGATTTCCACTGCGATTATTATGCATTACTGTTATACTTATTTGCGATCAACAAGTCTGAAATATATAATATGATATGTCGTGTTACATGAGAAGGTTAGTTTGACGCAGCCAGATCACAGACACACACACACACACACACACACACACACACACACACACACACACACACACACACACACACACACACACACACACACACACACACACACACACACACACACACACACATACACACACACACACAAGTTTTTGCAATGGTCAAAATTGTACAGGTCCTACATTTTAACGAACTACAACAAGAAGGTTACCGGTGCCCTGACCCTCTTCAAAGACACACTTGATTCAGCCGGAGTCGAGAGGGCCGGCGAAAATTCGACGGATCCGGCAGTCTAGTTGCTTTTTCGTCTTCCCAAAAGCAACAGTAAGTATATAGCCTACTTATTATGATTTCACCCCTTAGTATTCAGTAGGTAATATAGAGTTACTTGTATTTCATAGTTGACACACGGGTCAAAGTTCGCCCCTTTTAATGAATGTCTGCACGGTCGCCTGATATGGTGAATAGGTAATTGATCGTCATGTGCAGACAAGCATGTCTGTCTACACATGTGACAGACAATGGTCACATGATCAACGTGTTGGTAGGCCCGTTTCAGTTGGCGAACGTTATTCGGAGGAAAGGTACGTTTTGGTACTTACAGTTACATTCTAATTAGTTTGTACTGATTTTGTGGTCCTTTGACATCCTATATGTACTTTTTGAATGTTGTTATTTATTTATGCTACATAAAGATCAGCGCCAATTAATATAAAATAAACATGGCAAGTCGTCGTCACTCCGTCCAACTGCTTGAACTTCCAGTCAAATTTCCAAGAGTCACAGCCATGGACATAGTCCACATGCTGATAGAGGCCATACCTGTCAACTTTTTTCGGAAGACGGGGGGATGTTGTCGGAGATTTCTCGCAGGAAGTTATACGGATCACCACGTCCCCTGTGGTATATATTTTGAGTAAAAATCCGGGAGATCTGCCTGTATTCCAATGGACCGGGAAATACAATAATTATGAGCTAGCAAAGATATGTTTTCGATCACATTTTTGCACATAAGGTTTTAATTGAATTTCCACTGAGGGGGCAATGTCACAAAAGGGCATTTTCAATGGCAGAGGCGGTTCACACACGCACGTACGCGCGCACAGACACACCTTAAGCAACATCAGCTGTGGAGGAACACACACGCACACACTCACACACTCAGACACACACACGCACAAGCACACGCACACGCACACACACACGCACACGCACACGCACACACACACATGCACACACACTCACACGCACACACACACACCCACCCACCCCCACACACACACACACACACACACACACACACACACACACACAGACACACACACACACACACACACACACACACACACACACACACACACACACACACACACACACACACACACACACACACACACACACACACACACACACACACACACACACACACACACACACACACACAAACACACACACACACACATACACACTCAATGTTTACGCATTCTTCGTTTTGGATTTTTCACGAAATATTTTTTACAAACAATGCGTGAGCTATGAGGAGCCACACCCACAATTAGTAACTACTGCTGAGTTGTGTGCGGCTTGCTAACACATTAGCATAATAGATGACATATTACACTGTCTAGACAAATATATTAATTATGAATTTTGTGCAATAACGGTAATTATCTTCGTTCCGCTATTGATACATCATACTATTACATACCAAGACAACTGTATTGCTGGTAAAGTTACATACAGGCGTACATAGGGTATATAGTTGATCTTTAAAAAAGTTGTTTGATGATTTCATTTCTCTTTGGTTTCCAACAAGATCATGGCCCAGCACAAAGAGATTTTGTTGAGTGATATGATGACTCCTATTTAAAGTTTAATGTATGTAAGACTTAGGAGTTAGTAATAGATTTAAGAAAACACAAGAAAAGTCCTGATATTGTCAACAAATACAAATACTTAGGTGCAGTGTTTGATGACAAACTTAGGTGGAATGACAAAACTGAAGTAATCGTCAAGAAATGTCAACAGAGCCTGTAGTTTATAAAAAACTAAACCCATTTTGTGTTGATAAAACAATTTTAAACCTGTTTTACATGTCTTTTATTGAGATTGTTCTTTGCTTTTCGTTTACCTGCTGGTATTTAAAATGTTATTGTTAAAAACAAGAACAGTTTACAGAAGATTGTACATGTCAGCTCCAAAATAATCGGAGAGACTCAGAGAGCCAAAATTCAGTTTTGTGAACAACAGGTACTTAGGAAGGCACGTTCTATTTTAGCCAAAGGTAGCCATAATCTATATCCCATGTTTGAGACTCTGATGTGGGGCCGCCGTTTTAGGTGCCCCTCGTGCAAAACAAACCGTAAGAAGTGATCTTTTATTCCTGCTGCTATCAGTCTTTTTAACGACGTGAAATGAATGTAGTGTGTGTGTGTGTGTGTGTGTGTGTGTGTGTGTGTGTGTGTGTGTGTGTGTGTGTGTGTGTGTGTGTGTGTGTGTGTGTGTGTGTTTATGTTGTAAATATTTAGTGGTTACAGTGTGAAGAAATGCACTCCATGTGTTCAAGTGATAAATGTTTCTTTTTGTGACTTTGATGACATGAGTCAGTAATATGCTGTTACCTATGTTATATTTTAATATCTTATACATATATAAAATTATATACATTTTTATACACTGTGCCCGCCGAAACGACAATATAACTGTCATTACGGGGATTAATAAAGTTATGTTGTATTGTATTGTATGTTCTTGTATGTGATAGTTTGAGACCCCCCTGAGTGCGCTTAGAGAGATGTTGATGTTGACAGGTGAGCCAAAATACAGCTCGGGGTCACGCCGACGTCGTGGCCCACCAATTAGTCACCTATACCGCTGTCCGACTAACCAAAATGCAACATTTGTAAATCCCCGTTCTTATAGTCGATGCTCGTGACCGACACAGAATTAAATATGTGTGATATTACCGGTATACGTACATGAACTTTACCCGGAAATCGGAGCCTCCACGTAATTCCGAAGAAAACGAGCTAGCATTCGATTCTTCAGCTGGGCCTGAAGCCTTTTTAGTACGACTTTTCATAAGAATGTCCTGCTTACTTTTTTCGTTACGGTTTTAATTTAGTGTAGCAGAACATGTTAGGAAGATAACCACTTGTTTGATAGGAAAAGTATAAAGCGTGGTTCAGAACACAGAGTTGGCCTAAGGGAGGGCTACAGGGGACCTACAGGGGAAGCTACAGGGCGCTAATTCTACCAGTGTTCAACACCTTTCGCATGACGTTTCTACATTTTCGAAGCTCACCAAAAACCTCCAGTAGCACCTCTTGCTAAAATATTTGGGGGCTAAGCCTATCACACGCCCCCACCAAAATATTGGGAGAAAGGCTGAGCCCAAGCTCCCGAATCCGGCACCTATGTAATTCAGATGCGTTTTTCAGCAAGATACTCTAACAAAATGGACGGCAAAGGCAAGGTAGCTTTGGTTACCGGCTCAACCAGTGGCATCGGACTGGCTATTGCGCTTGCGCTAGCCAAACGAGGCTGTGACGTCATTGTGACTGGCCTCGAAGCGGCTGAGGACCCGGCTGTGGACGCCATTAAATCACAAATATCAAGGTGCGGTGTGGATTTATTTACATATATTCCATTACATGTGAACTTGCCATTTAATCATATTATATTGTGACTTATTATGGAATGTAATATGACGTAACACACTTAATGACGTATTAGTTTAGATCAAGTTGGGATAAAATGCTCCGTAGATTAACGCACAATGTAGGCCTATAAATATCTAGAAGCAATTATTATTACTAATATTACTATACTACTTTACACCCGTCATTGGCGTACCAAGCCGAAAACATCACCTACATTTTAAAAACAAGTTCCCAGTTTACACTATCTGGAGCGTCTCTAAGTGACGGTGTCTTACGTTTGCAAAGTCCAACAAATTGTATGTCTCCATTGGTTCTAGCCGCCCCCTCTCTCACCAGTACGTGGGGTGGTAGTTGCTATGCATACGTACCAAAACGACTATGAGCGTCAATTTGCAAAAATACACGTTTCACTCGCTAGGTGGTGCCACTGTATCGGTTTATTTACTCCCCGATCCACGGTGACGACCAGACCACACACTTCTAAGTATTCTTTAAAGTATTCTGGCGAATTTGCGAACTTATGAAACCATTCTACAGGTTCCATATTTCTCCGATACGATAGTTGGCGAAGCAAATATGTAATTTTGTAAATAACACAAAATAACTACGTTAGGTTTTTTATACATCGCCAATAGGTAGGTTAGATGCCTCTTGTCACAGGAAGCGAATGACCATAGAAAAAAGGCGACTGGGAGAAGATACACTCAAATTGCCCTAACATTTGCGTATTGATATAGCGAAACGTATTGAAATTCTTACAGGCAGCGGAATACACATCCGAAGAACAAAGCCACATCTACATAATAGACTACATCTGATTAAATATAATATAAATGATTAAATATAATAGCAATAAAACATTATAAACATTGTATTATTCATTAATAATTACTCGCTACATGATATATAAAACGCAGCTACTTGGTTACACATACAATAATTGTAACTATATCTTAATTTGATACCAATATAATTTAACAATTATTTTGTAACCTAATTTACCTGTTCAGTTTCAATGTTCGAGTGGAATACATACCCGGAGACCTGAGCGTCTTGAGCGACATCGAGCGGCTTTGTCAAGAATCGATAAAGACGTTTCCGCAAGGGGTCGACATCCTTGTAAACAACGCAGGTAAACTCAACATACACGAGAGTACCCGACATCAAAGGGCATTGCTGTTGGCCCCGTCTGCCTCCGCAATGCTGGCAATAGTGGATGTTTACAATGTGCTTGTTTTGTTTACAATGCGAACGATTCGTGCACGTAAATACAAACATTAGAGCGTAAGAGGCATCATAGCCTAGAAGCCAGAAGAGAACCTGTAAGAACCCGGAATTGCGAACAATATGAATGTATTTTAATGCAATTCGCCGGGCAGCATCGGTAGTATGCCTTCGACATATTAATTCTACTATTAAGAACATAAGTCTAAAAACCAAGGTCGGCTTACAACAAGGCAACCAATTTGCTAGTCTGAAACTATGGTTTGCAGGCGCTCTAAGAATAAGGCGCATTTTTACTAATACATTTCCATCTCCTAAGATTGTTTGTGTAGCAATATGCCTATGACTATCTTGTCTATCTATCTATTCATCTGAGCGACGGTTTCATGAAAGACGACAACAAGTATCCTCCATTTTTGTATGTTACTTAACAACAAGCGTTCGTATAAAGAACACTAATTAGATTGCAAAATTAGAACTATTTTCAAAATAAAGATTATCAATTCAAATGTAAAGAAAGTTCTGCTTTAAAAAACACATATTTACAGGTATCATTATTTCGGACATACTGGTACCTGCGTCACGATAGGGCCTTATGTACCTCGGTTAGACAAAAGTAAACGACGTTAGCAACGAACCCTTCATACATGCATATAATTATATTAAAGTACAACGCTATTTTCAACAAGTCTATGTTATACAGAACAAAGTTTCGTGATAAAAAAAACTGATTATTCGTCCTTCAACAGCACCTAACAATAGCACATGCAATATGTGATCATAAGTTGCCAAATGGTGAAAGGGAGTTGAGTAACCTTTTTGATTCCACAGATCATAAGCGTTAAAATGTTATCTCATTTGTGGAAATATCTTCAGTAAATTTTGATTTATTATCACAATTCAAGCAAATAAAAAAAAAATAATGTTTTGAGAAATGAGGTCATTTCGACTTATATTATCTATTGTTTGTTAATATGTGGGTTCGTAAATGCATGCATTTGATTGACTTTCGATCATTTGTTGACGAAAATAAACTGAACAATGTAAGGAAAGATGATAAGGTACGCATTTCTGCCAAAATAACAACATCGACGGGATATGACCTGGACAGCTATTTTTGGTTTATGTGCAGAACAGACCTGTCCGACTTTATATCCGGTTCACTGTGGCGTGTCACATGTGTTGTTCATGTCCAGAATACATGCAGACACCTGTGTCCATCTACATCCTGGCCAGAAGCCTTTGTTCTGCTGCGGGTAACAGTCTTGTAGTTGAGAGATCACGAACTAAAGCTGGAGACTGCGCATTCGATCACTCTGCTGCCACAGTATGGAATACTCTGTCGACTACTTCAAAAACATTCTCTTCAATATTTCAAGGCAGCTTTAAAAACTTACCTTTTATTATTGCGTACTTTACTTAAATGACCGCACAAACATTTTACACTAAGTTATTCATAGTTGTATCTCCCTAATCTGTTTAAACAACAGTTTTTATTTTAAACATGATAATTTATTTATTTTAACATGTAAACCAACTTACTTAATTTACCGATGTTCTCACAGCACTATTCTCTTAATTAATTTATTGTTATATTTAAATTTGTCATATTTATTTATGTATTATTCTCATGTAAAATGCTATGAACGTTATGGACATGGTGTTACATAAAATAAACATTATTATTATTGTTGTTGTTGGTCGGTCGCAGGGTTCAACGTCGTGCATCTAGTTGAGGACTTCCCGGACGACGCCTGGGACAGTATGGTGGCCGTGATGCTGACGGCACCCTTCCGTCTCGTCAAACGTCTTGTGTCAGGCATGAAGATGAAAGGTGAATGCGAATTCGATAGATATATACGAACGGCTAACGTCAACCCAATTGTATATTAAGGGGAACCAGTCAGCTACTGTACCCGGAATTAGCGGGATTAGTAATTCATAACAGGAAGTGTGACGTGGTGAATGTGGGAAAATGGGATATCGTTGAACATCAAAGGGATTGCAGTTAACTCAGTGCGACTGGGCAGTATTGCCAGTAAAGGTTGTTTTGAAATTGGATGTTTTATTTACTGTTTGACCATGCTCCACGGTCGTACTTTCCAAATTGCGAAGGTTGTTACGGGCGTAATAAGCACCATTTAGTAGTATACCTTCAACATATGAACATTATATTAATTAATAAATGAAAAACTATGAACCGACTGTCTCCTTTGAAGGGAGATAATTGTGACAATAGCATTGCCCACATAATAAGGATGTATTTTGTTCGAAGGCTGGGGACGAATCATAAACATCTGCTCTCAGATGGCGACCATATCTACTCCGGGAAAGTCGGTGTACAGTGCGTGCAAGACGGGATTAGTAGGATTCACTCGGGTTAGTGAAAAAATGTGTGTGCGTGTGTGCGTGCATGCGTGCGAGTGCGTATATATGCGTGCGTGGGTTGCCGTGTGTGTGTCTGTATGTGTGTATATGTGCGCGTGTTGGTGTAAGTGTGCGCGAATGTGTGTGCGTGTGGGTGTACATGCGTGCCTGTGTGTCTATGAGTATGTGCGCGCATATATGTGCATACAAACGTGCAGTTATAATGAGGATATCATAACACATGATATATAGGCTATAAATTAATGGTCTGTAAAATGATGGGTCGTTACTGTTTCTGTTGTGGTAATGTATACAAATTGGAACTATATATTATATTTACTATGTTATTAACTAACGATGATATCTTCATGTAGTGATTTGTTTGTCATTATTGTTAGTACCGTCACTAATCATTAAATACACTGGACATAGCTAGACATAGAAAACAATAATAAATTAAAGGTTAATCTCACAGTGCACTGTTTGCGATATGCTCATACAATGATTCTCCTTGCTTCTCATTAAAGGGCGTTGCTTTAGAAGCCGCGGAATTTGGCGTGACTTGCAATGCGGTGTCTCCAACGTTTGCAGAAACAGCGTGTAAGGACGGATTAAAAAAAATAACCAATGTAATTACAGCAGCAGTTTTTTGTTGTGGCATTCCAAAACAATAATGTATTTTTCATTGTCACTTTGCCGTATGAATTCACGGAAATTAAGGGACACAGCTAAATGATTGATTTCTTAAATTTCGACTGGTTTTCGTTGGCACTGCACAGTGGAGCCGCTCATCGGCGAGTACAGCAAATATAAACTGTCTGCTACAGGGTTGGATAATGATTTATCATGATATAACAAGATTGCCAATCAGAGCAAAAACAGATGATTAGTGTACAGTAAAGCCTTTGACTTAGGCTTTTCGAAAGCCAGTTGTATTACATTAATACAAATTCTACGTGAAACCCTCCCTTCAAAATCATTTATAAAAAGTGTTTAAACATATTCACGAAGGTAGCAATTTCACTCTCAAAAAAGTATTCCCTTCATATATAATCCGGTGTCAGAATAAATACGTTGACTTCTTGGTATTTAATCTACACTGTTCCTTAAGTAACGTTGCTTCGTATCCTCTAGTCCTTCTATCTTTCTTAGTTGAAAAAAATGCTTGTACTAAGATTTCCATGTCAATTCAATATGTATTTTCAAACCTGCTAACTGATCTCCATTTAATTGCTCCGTTTCTACGGTGGTTAAACCAGGTTCGCGTGGTTTCTCTCGTTGCTTAAGTCTTTCAATTCAGGAACCATTTTCTTTGCGTTTCTTGGTATTCTTTCTAGCGTCCTTCCTATGACATGACATCCAAATATATATTATTGTAAATGAAACCTAACTATTAATTTGTACGCTTTATCACTTCTTCTTCACTTTCCCATAACCCGTAAAGGTCGTTGGGGCACCACTCTCTCCACATTTCCCTGTTCTCCACAGCCCTCTTAGAGTCTGCGAACTCCAGTCACGTCCACTCTTTGATGTTGTCTTTCGATCTCTTTTTCTGTCTACCTCTTCTTCTCTCCCCTTTCACGGTACCTTGCAAGATGGTCTTTGCAAGGCCAGATGATCGTGAGACGTGGCCGTACCACTTCAGTTTACGCTTCTTGACTGTTGTAAGGAGGTCTTCGTAAGGTCCGCTGGATTGTTTTATCTTTTTACGAACAACTTCGTTAGTAACATGATCGTTGTATGATATGCGCAAGATCTTCCGAAAGCACCTCATTTCCATGGCTTGTATCCACTTCATAGATCTGCTGAGAGGGTCCATGCTTTACATTGATGTTATTGTCATTCCATATGGGTTTCAACCTTGGAAGTGCTGCTGTTGTCTGTGCAATCCTGGCAATTATCTCAGGTTTGGAACCCTTGTTTGTGATAATTGATCCCAAGTACTTGAAGCGTATTACTGTTTCAAGTCTTTCTGTTAACTTTGACCTCTGTGTTGATGCCTTGTGTGTTGTTTGTCATCAGTTTGGTCTTTTCGGCGCTGGTCCCCATGCTGTTTGCTGTAGAGGTTTCGTCAAGGCACTCCAGCAAGTTGATTAGTTCTTGTTCTTCTCCTGCTAGGCCGTTGATATGATCAGCGACGCGAAGGTTGGCGATTGTCCTGCCTCCAGTGCTGGTAGTGCCTTGATGGTTTTCCAAAGCATAATTCATGATCTTTTCAAGAAATATGTTGAAGAGGGTGGTTGATAGTAGGCATCCTTGTCAAACACCCACTGTTGTTCGAAACCAGTCTCCTATGCTGCCATTAAAAATGATTGCACTGGTGGCCTTGTCATGTTCAATGGTTCGGACATGTTTGGAGCCAATGTTGTACTTCCTCATGGTCGCCCATAGGGCCGAATGCCATCCCCTACCAAAGGCCTTCTTAAAGGCTCTGAAGACATTGTATGGGCTTTACTGGTGTTAAAGATGTTTCTCGCTTTGCTGGTGTTGAAGATGTTTCTTTATTCATAAGTAAAATTGTCACACATACCTGATTCGTACGTAAAGACAGTGAAACGAAGAATTACATACCCGTAGAAGATACAATTATAAAACCATTAGAAAACAATCTTGTTGCCTCTATGAACAGCAGCTGTTAATAACAGGAATTCTTCCCGCTATTTCAGTATCGCCAAAATGACATTAGTATTGTATATTGCGATAACACGTGACGTAGCGAATAATTCGTGCTATTTGTTCTGATGCAGTGTTGAGACATGAGATCGACGACAACGCCAAGACGCTTGGCATCTCTTACGAAATGGCCATGGTGAGCATGTTAGCTACGTTCTCGTAGAACTAATGTCACATTGTGGGCCGCGGTGCCGTGGTTCGTTCCCCGACATTGCTCCAGTTCACTCAGCCGTATGACTGAGTACCTGGCTAGTTAGCGGCTATAGACAGTGATGGATATTTATGTAGGAATAGTCTTCGCGGGTCAATTGCAGCGTGGCTGGATGCTTCCAAGAGAAGTCGAGATGGTGTTCGATTGAACAGGTCTTCCAGGGAGTAAAGTTTGAAGCGCTTTGAGCAGTCCTGAGGACTGGATACTATATAAGAAACTACGTTTAATTTTTTTACGTTGACATCGATACCATGGATCCGCCACGATCCACACCCGGTAACACTTGAATTATCCAGTTTTTAGAACTAACAATAATCACAAACTACAAATGTAGCTATCGTTAATGTGTTATTGTTTATATACACTTTTCGGTATACAATCAGATATGCACCACTCTAAGGTGATTAGACAAACATGTTTCTAAAATTTCCATAAAAACTAAATTGTGTTGGTGTTCATTTCAGAAAACGTTCACTGATCAAGTTCCTACCAAGAAATTGTGCACTGTCGAACAGGTACCTTTGGTTGTATGTATTGTCAGCTAATCCAGTTAACAATGGACGTAGTCACTCTGTCAATTGCTCATGGTGTCGTAGCGAGCGGGGCTTAAGGAACAATTGGTGGCGTCATTTAACCTTTGTAACAGTGATCGCAGTCACTTGAACCAAGCGCCCGTTAGATTAGAGGGTGGTCACTTGATCCATGTGTTATGATCTCATCCTGAACAAGATGATTACAAGAACTGCTACATCATATACATAAATTAGTGATCTCTTTAAAATATAGCAGTTTCTGTGATCACTTTGTTCAGAAAATAACAATAACAAGCCACGAAAAGTGTCCTTGGAGCAATTAAATGTCAATGGAACCCTTACTAAATTTTTTTTTTCTCAAGAAAATGCGACAATGTCTATAAAAGCACTTTTAAATGTATATAATAAATCATATTTAGCGTTTAAAACACTTTGAGTTCGTGCCTGCGCTAACGTCTGGAAATCTCGAATCATAATACGTGTGTAAAAGACAGTGCTGCGGCCAACGCGGTCTTTTGTCGTAGCCCTACGTAACTAGGTACAATCGGAGACGACACGCAGAGTGTTGTGGACTTATATCGCAATGCTATTTCTCACTAATGAGCGTGTACGTAACTACGAGAGGTAGCAAAAACTCGCTGGATTTTAGTCAAAAGTACGGAAATATCCTGAAATTCAGGAATTGGCTTTTTAGAAGTCAGCACATTTCACATTTTTCAGGGTAAAAAAATAATGTTGTAAGTTAGTTTCACTATCGTAAGTTAAACTTTAAATCACGTTTCCTTGCACGTATTTGTTGGTTTTCTTAATGCGGCGTAGGGCGTTGGTATATCTGTTTATTTTTAACACTTGAAGAATTGTTGATCACCCGAAAGTAAGAATGACGAGAGGTCTCGTGGGATATGCAATAATTATTATTGACTAAGTTGAACAGCGCAATAACAAAGTGGTCTCCGCTTAACAGAGTTACGTATAACAGTAGATCAATACAGGATGAAATCATTCCTTTTTGGTTTATTAGAAAGCACCGCTTTAGTGAATCAGCAGCCTAATCGACATAAATGGCCAGAACTATGCCAACGAATAAGGCTCGCAGTAAACGTCTGGCCAATGGAATCACTGACAAGATTGATAAGAGCATGCCCTTCATGGCTTCAAGAAGTTGTGTGAGATGGCAAACTTAAATTTTTTCTGGCCCGAATTGATTATTTCGTTACGCGGCGTCCATTGTGTTGGCCGAGCATTATAAGGTACCCGTGTTTGCATTAATTCGTTCGTCCACGAAATACTTATACGTTACAAATTTTGTAGATTGCTGACCTGGTCGTCTTCATGACTGTGTCGGAAGCTTCGAGCCAGATAAATGGCGTCGACTACCTGATCGATGGCGGCTACGTTGCGCAGTAGATGGTGTGTCCATCTAGCGAATACGACACGAACTTCAGCCGAATAAGGCTAGCAGTAAACGTCAGGCCAATGGAGTCACTGACAAGATTGATAAGATCATGCCCTTCATGGCTTGAAGAGGTTGTGTTAGATGACAAACTGGCCCAAATTGATTATTCCGTTACTCGGCGTCCACTTTGTTGGCTGAGCACTAAAAAGGCCTGTATAACCGAACAACTAGTTGTCGGATTAGTTGGTGAACTCGGTGTTGCCGAACTAATCCGACAACTGGATGTTTACACGCTTGACATGTCTCGACAGCGCGATCAACTGCGACCTTGAGCTCTATTGCAACTACTTATTATTTACAGCTCTCGGGTAAAAGAAATAGAAAAAAATGGACAGGAGAGTTCCGTTTCAACGAGTTACTTCGTTGTTTACAAAACAATGTTGTGTGTGGAAACATATTAATTGTGTGTGCGTGTTAGCAAGCCATTTTACCAATAACGATACATTTTCTTTTATGTGAAAGCTTTTGGTAATTTCATCGCTCAATGATGCTACGTTTTCTCGCAAATGGTATACTAGGCACTTCAATAAAAATTTCATTGTGGCAACTGACTTAAATTAAAGATGACAACTAAATGAACTAATGTCTAAGACGTATTTACATTATTAATCTTTATTATAATATGTAATAATATTCAATAACTAACGCAAAAATATTATTACAATTATATATATAAATATATATATATACATATATATATATTATATATAAAACATACATTATTTTGGTGTGTATTTGTGTGTGTGTTACGAATATGCATCATCGTGTCATTTCTCATTAAAGTAACTCAATTAATTAGTCAATATTGACTAATTAGCAAGCAAACTCAACATACTCGTACTTAACATCCATGATTAAAATATATTTGTATATTTCTACAGAGCCTGGGTTTAGACACAATGCAAACATGTGTATTTAGCATGTTTAAATCCCTACCAAATAATAATATATTTAGATGACATAAAACTAATCTTCCATTGTGACTATGGATGGTGAAAGAATTATTGGATAAAAGTAAAGTCGAGAGTCCTAAGCTTTTTCCGCTGGGCTACTGCGCTCCACCGTCCACCCAAATTCCAAGTCCCACAGTTTTTAAAACAAAATGCCACTGATAAAAAAGTGTTATGTTATTGACATTCTGGTTATTTTGTGTACCGATGTATTCTAGCCTAGGCTTACACATTAAACATATCACATTTTAATATTAGTTTTCATCTTTCACGGCATTGATTAGCATATTTTTTACTGGGGATATGCTAACTTTCTTACTTACTTACTGTTCCCGTAACCCGCCTGGGTCATAGGGGCACTGCATTGCTGAATGATTCACCAGTCGACGCCAGTCTTCGCGGTTGTGTACTAATGTCTGAGTTTCTGCAGAGGTCTTCCCAGTCCATTCTGCAATATTGTCTGACCATCTCTTCCTCTGTCTTCTCTGTCTTCTTTTCGCCGGCACTGTTCCTTGTAATATTGTTTTTGTGAGCCCGCTTGATCGTGTTACATGGCCATACCATCTCAGTTTCCTCTTTTTACTGTGGTCAGCAGGTCTTCGGGTCTTCGTGGTGTCCCACATGTTGAGTGAAGATTTTTCTGATTTCATCGTTGGTGATGTGGTCCGTGTAGATAATACCGAAGATTCTTCGGTAGCATTTTATTTCCAATGCAGCAATTCTTCTTTGCAGTTCCCCTGTGAGGGTCCATGATTTGCATGCATACAGAAAGATGGAAAGGACCAGAGTACGTACTAGTTTAAGTTTAGATTTTAGTGCGATGTTTTTGTCTATCCAAACTGGTTTCAATTTCGCCAGTGCTGCTAATGTTTTCGCCGATCTTGCAAGGATTTCGTTTCTGGAACCCTCGTCATTGATGATAGCTCCGAGGTACTTGAACTGACTTACTGTTTCTAGTTCGTGTCCATTGACAGTTATTCGGGACCTCATTGCATTTTTGCTGTTTGTCATTAGCATGTTTTTTTCTGTGCTAATTTCCATTCCATATCTGGCTGATGTTTCGTCCAGTCGGTTCACAAGGTTAGCAAGTTCCTCTTCACCTTCAGCCAACCCGTTGATGTCATCAGCGAACCGTAGGTTGGTGATGATGCGTTCTCCAATGTTGACTTTGCCAGTATAATCTTCCAGGGTATCTGTCATTATTCGTTCCAGGAAAATGTTGAATAATGTAGATGACAAGAGGCATCCTTGACGGACTCCGATTGATGCGTGGAACCATCCACCTACGGCGCCTTGCACCAGTACTGCGTTGCTAGCTTTAGCGTATATCTGTTCGATGGTGTGTACTAGTTTTCTTCCAATATTGTAGTTCTTCATTGTTGCCCATAGTGCGGCATGCCACACCCTGTCAAATGCCTTCTTGAAGTCAACGAAGACATGGAATAGTTCCTGTTGATGTTGCATGTATTTCTCACCTATATACAATACAATATTCAAAATGAGGTCTATCTATTGTTTTGTACAGCGGTATTATTAGTTCTATTTCCTTAAACGCTATATTTCGCCTAACTAATCCAAGGTTTTGATTTCCCTTTGAAGCTGCAGGTCTGCACTGTTCTGAAACATTCATATCAGCACTAATTATTAACCCTTAAGTCCCTTTCGTTTACGGTACTACTAAGTACAGTACGCCCCATTGTATGTTCTACTTCTTCGTTCCCATGTCCTGTGTGGAGGCATTTACATTTCCCAAAATTGAACATCTGCCATTTGTTAGACCATTTAGTCACCCTGACAAGATCATCTTGTAAATGCTGTCTATCTCCATCACGTTTAATCCTTCTAAACATTTTTGTATTATCCGCAAATTTCAATACCTTATTTGTTATATCATCGTCCAAATCATTGATATATATTAAACATAATATATGTCCCAATACTGATCCCTGTGGTACCACACTCAAAACTGATTTCCAATGTGAAGCCTCCCCATCAACTACTACCCGTTGTTTTCTGTTAATCAGCCGTTTTTTTATCCAGTTAAATATACTTGGTTAAATGCTTCTTTATAAATGTTGTAGCCTCAATTGTTTCCAGTGCGTCAATGTGACTTCCACATCATTTGTTTGTACTTAATTTTCTAATCGGCGCATGCGTAACTAATGTGATGACTCAGCAAACACTGAGTAGACCATACAATTATTTTTACGAAGGTCGCCGAGTAAAGATGTCATTGCGACAAATTACGAGATTGTTCTGCGTTCAATTACATATAGGCATTATTCTTTGAAATTGTTCATGTTACATAATGTAACAAACATTTGCATAATTTCGTGGTTGTTATGATAACTATGTTTGACTTGATAATCATTCAAACAAGCCGGGACTGTCATTTAAAGTATTTTAGAACACTTTAGTCTAGTGAGTGATAATAGGGTAACTTAGCCTTCTTTGTAAACGAGATTTAGCAAACCTGATTATGTGGTAGAATATATAGGAGATAAACTAACAACCATAACATTTCTTACACAAGATAATAGCTGTGTAAGCCAGTACTTGCTAGATACTTTGATTAGGTAGCATTGTTGTTATAATTAAGCAAGGGCGATAGTCGGGCGAACTCCAGATTGTTTATGTAGCTAGTGTCCCACGCGGCATAACCTAAATTAATAAAGCAGCCTAACGTAACGTAATTGATTGTATTTAATTTTGATCACTACCGATAATGTTAGCGCTCGAGATAGCATAGATAGCCAGCTGTGTAATTAACATTTGTAACATAAATTGTGCTGTAGTACACAGGAAACAGTATTCATAAAGACTAAGTTAGTTACGTTATTAAATAAATTCTGTTAGTGATATGGCGTCTTGCAAGCGGTGACTGAGTTACATCGCGGTGAGCAACGTGACCTCAGGTGACCGATCAACGTTGACCCTAGCTCGACGCACGCGGCGACTGGGTTACATGATTAATCATTTTTGTTTGCTGTAGCGACCGTTACTCCACTGACTTCCTTGCCCCCCTACGGTGCTTCATACATGCCAAATTAACAGAGATATGTGTTATTTATAAATTGTTACCCAGGATGCCCACCCCCGACGAATTAAAAAATATATAAATCTATGAACCACCCCCAATAGGCCAGCTAGATTACACACACAATTTCATATTCAATTTCATACATTCCAAACTGACAGAGATATGTGTCATTTAAAATGCGGAGATTTTTGTTTACCACAAAACCTGCTGTGCGTATAAACAGCGCTGAAAACTACAGCTCTGTGTGACGAAGTTGTAATATACACAACGCTCTGAGACAATAAATTTGTTTTGCAAATAATTAAGTTATGCTAATTATGAGGTTTTGTTATGTATACTAACAATTATAAAAGTAACCGCTTCATTAACGTAAACTATGATATAATTGGGTCACGCATAGTTTCGGCAAACAACGTAATTAAGCAGGCCAAAAATAGGCGCTAACCTTTGTCATGTACAGTGTGTACACAATACGGAACCGGAACTTACTCTTAGACCGGAACTTACTTCCAGACCGTACAGCTGCGGGCCGAAAGTAGGCGATATCCTTTGACATGTACAAGCGCATGCGCAATACGCAAAACGAAACCGGAACTTACTCTCAGAACGGAACCTCCTTTCAGACCGGTACACCGGCTGTGGGAAGTCATGGGCAGAAACCAAAGAGGAGTAATTCACCTTTCAGTGCATGGGGTGTTGGAAGTGGAGTGTATGCAGAAGGAGATAGTTAGGTTGACATATATTGTAAAGGGGATGGAGATGAGAATTAGCAAGGAGACAGGGGGAATTAGGAAAAGAGATTGAGAAGAGGGAAGGTGATTGGAGGGGAAGAAATTGGAAAATGTGACAAGCGTGAAGGTGACAGGGGAGAAGGTGACCGTAGAGAAGGAGGTAGGGAAGATGGGAGGGGAGAGGAGAGAAGAAAATGAGATGGGAGGAAAGATGTAGTGACGAATGGAAGTGAGAGCAAATTTGATAGAAGAGAAGTCGATAAAACGGACGATGACAGGAGGAAATGTGACTAGAGAAAAAGCGACAGGAAAGAATGGATCGGAAGAGAATGTGACAGGAGAGAAGACGGCAGGGGGAAAAGACAACAGCCAGACAGATGCAAACCAGAGAAGGAGCTACTCTGAGGCTGTGATTGGGGGGCAATGAGGAACGAGAGGGTGTTTATGGGCGACTCCATTATGAGAAAGACGGATAAGACACTAAGCGAGGGGAAGGACGTCGTTGTTTGTCTACCGGGGGCTAGGTTTGAACATGTGACTGACAGGGTAGAGAAGGTATTGGGACATGGCAAGGGAGGGTATATACTACTACACATAGGAACAAATAACGCAGACAGGGAGGGAACAACTGGGATAGTATAGACAGTTAGTGAGGACGCTAAAGAAGACAGGAGTTGAACAGATAATTCTCTGAGGAATTGTGCCAGTAATGGGAGGAAGGGGATCAACATAAAGAAACTGCAAGAGGATGGCGATCAACGTACAAGTTGAGCAAATGTGTGAAGAAGAGGGGGTGGGATTCACAGATTTATGGGGATACTTTGTTGGGAGGGAAGATATGTACATGAGAGATGGCCTCCATCTTAGTGGAAAGGGGGCAGCAGTTTTCTCAGAGAACCTGCTGCGATATGTTGACAGGGGGACATGTTGCATCTATTTAAACTATATTTGCTATATGACTTACAGAGAAGCCTGAAACTGGAGGCATAGATAAAGACAGCACAAATAAATCAGCAAAGAATACTCTGGAAAACACTTCTGAAGCTGGATATAAATGTGTTTGTTTAAATGCAAGGAGTATAGTAAACAAAAGAAATGAACTAAACATTATGGTAGAAGATATTGACCCTCACATAATAGGTATAACCGAATCCTGGACCATCACCGGTATTTTCGATGCCGAATTGGGACTGACAGGATATGTAATGTTTTAGAAAGACAGAATAGGAAGAAAGGGAGGTGGAGTTATTTTATATATTAACGAATCTATCCAGGCTTATGAAATAAAATTAGAAAGAGAAACAGATTGCAAAGATGCAGCAACAGAATGCGATAATATCTTAAAGAGTGAAATTATGTGCATAGTCGATAAATCTGTAGTCTTCAAAAACATGGGAAACGGTCCAAAAAGAAACAGTCCATTAGAAAAATTAAGTATAAACAAATGATGTGGAAGTCATATAGATGTACTGGAAATGATGAAAACTACAGCATTTATAAAGAAGCACTTAACCAAGCTACAGCTGAAATTAGAAATTCAAAGAGAAGCTATGGACAAAAATTAGCTAGTAATATCAAACATGAGAGCAAATTTTTCTATGCGTATGTTCGAAGCAAACAGAAAGTTCAGGATAAGTTCGGTCCTCTAGAAGATAGTGCTGGAAATATAATATCAGAGGGATTCTTAATGGCGGAAGACCTGAATGAGTATTTTAGTTCAGTGTTACCAGGGAAAATATTAGTTCACTGCCAGTACCAGAGGCTAAGATTCAGCCTATTGAGGACAGTTAATTGTAATCCCGGAAATGGTCTATTAAGAATAATAAATCACCTGGAGTGGACGGGATTCCGCCCAAGCTACTATTGAAAATTGTAGAACAAATTAGTATACTGCTTGCTACAGTTTTCAATTTGTCATTAGAAGGTTCCTTTAGAATGGAAAGAGGCAAACATTATAACGTTATTTAAAAATGGTTCGAGAAACAAGTCAAATAATTATAGAACAGTTACTTTAACATCGGTGATTTGTAAATTATTAGAAAGACTAATTAAAGATCACATGGTGGATTTTCTTGTTAAACATAACTTGATAAACCCATCTCAACATGGGTTTTTAAAAGCGAGGTCATGCTTAACCAATATGTCACGTTTTTTTGGATATCACTAAGTGGGTAGATGAGGGATCACCAGTAGATATCATCTACTTAGATTTTCAAAAAGCTTTCGACAAAGTACCACATCAAAGATTACTGCTTAAACTAAAGGCCCATGGCATAGGAAATGGTATAATAAACTGGATAGAAAAATGGCTGATTGACAGAAGACAACGTGTAGTAGTTGATGGGGAGGCTTCAAACTGGAAATCGGTATTGAGTGGGGTACCACAGGGATCAGTATTAGGACCTATATTATTCTTAATATATATCAACGATTTGGATGATGATATAACAAGCAAGGTGTTGAAATTTGCGGATGATACAGAAGTGTTTAGAAGGATTAAAAGTGATGGAGATAAACAACATTTACAAGATGATCTTGACACGTTGATCAAATGGTCTGAAAAGTGGCAAATGCTGTTCAATTTTGAGAAATGTAAATGCTTCCACATAGGACATGGGAACGAAGATGTAGAATATACAATGGTGGGTACTGTACTAAATACTATTGTAAAAGAAAAGGACTTAGGGTTAACCATTGGTGCTGATATGATGGTTTTAGAGCAGTGCGGAATTGCAGCTTCAAAGGGAAATCAAATCATCCTTGGATTAATTAGGCAACATATAGCGTATAAGGAAAAAGAACTAATAATACCGCTGTACAAAACAATAGTGAGGCCTCATTTAGAATATTGTATACAAGCGTGGAGGCCATATCGCAAGAAGGACATACCAAAACTGAGGGATCTTAATTATGGAATTCGGCTAAAAGAATGTGATTTAACTACACTAGAGACCAGGAGATTGAGAGGAGATCAGATAGAAGTGTTTAAAATACTGAATGGTAATGCAAATATTGTTAGAATTTTTTTTTTTTCAGTTAAGAAAGATAGAAGGACGAGAGGACATGAAGTTACAATAGCAAAGGAGCAGTATAGATTAGATATAAGAAACTTCTCATTTTCACAAAGAACCGTAAATGAATGGAACGGATTATCTGCTGATTGTGTGGGTGCTAGTAGCGTGAATTTGTTTTAAAATAAAATTGACACATACCTCAGAAGGGCGGGATACACATATGTAAAAGGGTTGGACTCTCAGTAAGCGAAAGGGCTTCCTTGTCCACCTGCCACCTAGAGTTAATTCTCTTCGTGGCAATCTTGTTAAATCTTGTTAAATCTTGTTAAATCACGTGACGTGCATTGTTTTGCGTACCTGATAACCAGTTTTGTGTACGACGTCGAAGTGGATAAAACTGTTTCCGAAGCATATGAGTGATATGATTAATCTGCCTTGATGTGTCTTAGCAGCAAGCAACCACGGTGACTTATATGATCTAAAAACAAGGCACCATCTAAATTCCAGTGCGTTGTATGTAACATTTAGCAACATGAAAAAATACAGAAATATGCGTTGATAGTTTAAATCAGATTTTAAACCCATCTGTATTGCGATTCCCGCGGAAAGTTGATATTTAATGAGTTAGGCGATCACGTTGTGATGTCACAGGAGCGAGTGCAATATGCCGGCACTCCATACATTCAGAGCATGTTTACAACGACACATGTTGGATCGAAGCTAGCGTCAGAATGAGTTATTGTGTAATACAAATCACCAATGGGTTCAATTCTTTTTTAAAGCTATTTTTCAATTATAATTTTAGTTATTTTAATTTATCTCTCTACATCATTAACTTTGGTACACTTACTTTACTATATACTGTACAGTAGCATGTCGTAATTACATAAGTGAAGACAAATTGTGTTTTTTTCTCCATATAAATGAAAATTAAAAACATACAAAATCAGCGAGAATTGTACATTCCCGGAAATATAATATTATTTTAATTTTTGTCACGAATAATTATAGCCAGTGGACCATATTGTAAAAATGGCTTAGTGTATATTACCTTACGAAACGATAAACATAAATACACTTTGTAAAAAGGTTTGGTGTCTGGCTTGAACCGAGATCTCCCGCAGACGTGTCTGTAGTAAAACCGTACGCCCTGAGCCAACGCAAATAGACTCGTGAAGGTTGCCTCAAAAGACTCGAGAAGGTTGTGTCTGTAGACTCGAGAAGATTGTGTCTGTAGACTCGAGAAGATTGTGTCTGTAGACTCGAGAAGGTTGTGTCTGTAGACTCGAGAAGGTTGTGTCTGTAGACTCGAGAAGATTGTGTCTGTAGACTCGAGAAGGTTGCGTCAAAAAGACTCGAGAAGGTTATATATGTAGCCTCGAGAATGTTGAGCTTCACCGTTATTCCAAACAAAATGAATGATATTGCGACGAAGCAATTAGCGTGAATCTAATGACAAATGGACTGAATCCGTATGTACCATAGTGACCAGTAGACCTACTACACACAACTAGTTGAAGAATAAAATCCTTGGGCTAGGTAGACTCATATTCACATTGACCTTCAACGGAAAGTTCACGACACTACTGTTGATGACCTTATATCATAATAATTAACATCTAGGTGTCTGTCTCTTTGCAGTGGTAGCCTGTTCTAATGGGATTTCATGTAAATGAGACAAATTATCAATACCCATAACATTGGGGTGGATATAGATATGTCCGCATACATATAAAACCCTTACCATTGCCTTGTTAAGTACTATACCACTATAGTTATGCGGAATCAACATTTCACAGGGGAAAACAAGTTAATGTCACGTGTAACTGTTCGAAAGATATTTAGTATTTAAATATCGTGTAGTAAATTCTCTAAGAGTGGGGAGAGAAAGCTGACTGAAGATGTTTCTGTATTCCAAGTGACCGGGAGATATGTGAAGGTCAGCTTGACGCAGCCAGATCAAACTCCAGACAAACAGACACACGCACACGAAACGTACACGCGCACGCACACTCCGCCAATGATAAAACTCTCACAAAATACATAAATTCACGGCAATGAATAATAAATTGCACTCAATTAACATTAACAAGATTTTGCAATGATCAAAACTATACAGGTCCTAGATTTTAACGAACCACAGCAAGAAGGTTACCGGTGCCCTGACCCCTTTCAAAGACACACGTGATTCAGCCGGAGTCGAGAGCAGGGTCGGCGAAAGCTGGACGCATCCGGGCAGTTTAGTTGCTTTTTCGTTTTACCAAGAGCAACCGTAAGTACTTGGAGGCTAAGTATTATGATTCCCCTTTAGTATTCAGTCCGTAGTATTGATACCGTACTTGGTAGTTAGTGTGTTCATTGTAGCTCTTGTATTCAACACAATTAGATATATTCAGTGTAGAGTTGCTTGTATTTCATAGTTGACACACGCGTCAAACAAGGTTCGCCCCTTGTAATGAACGTCTACATTGCCTCCTGATATATATACCTTAAAAGGGCGGGATACACGTAGATAAAATAATTAGACTCTCGATAAGCCAAAAGGCTTCCTTGTACATATGCCATCTAAAGTTAATTTTCTGGATGGCAATCTTGTTAAATCTTGTTGATATGGTGAATAGGTATTTGATCGCGTC
>CM034541.1:26198613-26226113 GCA_020002185.1 Paraescarpia echinospica
GTGTGTATGTGTGTGTTTGTGTGTGTTTGTGTGTGTAGTGTGGTGTGGTGTGTGTGTGTGTGTGTGTGTGTGTGTGTGTGTGTGTGTGTGTGTGTGTGTGTGTGTGTGTGTTGTGTGTGTGTGTGTGTGTGTGTGTGTGTGTGTGTGTGTGTGTGTGTGTGTGTGTGTGTGTGTGTGTGTGAATGTGTGTGTTGGTGTATGTGTTAATCTCACGGTGCGTTGTTTGCGATATGCTCATACAATGATTCTCCTTGATTCTCATTAAAGGGCGTTGCTTTAGAAGCCGCGGAATTTGGCGTGACATGCAATGCGGTGTCTCCAACGTTTGCAGAAACAGCGTGTAAGGACGGATTTTATTAAATAACCATTGTAGTCAGCACAGTCTTTTATTGTCGCATTCCAAACAATAATGTATTTTTCATTGTCACTTCGCCGTATGGATCGACGGATATTTAAAGACACAACTAAATGATTTTATATCTTAAATTTCGACTCGTTTTTGTTGGCACGGCACAGTGGAGCCGCTCGTCGACCGGTACAACAACTATAAACTGTCGGCTGCGGGGTTGGATAATGATTTAACAAGATATAACAAGATTGCCCTCCAGAGCAAAACAGATGATTAGTTTCACATTGAAACCCTCGACTTAGACTTATCGAAAGTCAGTTGTATTATATCTACTTGAAACCCTTCCTTCAAAATCATTTGTAAAGTGTGTTTTAAACATATTCACGAAGGTAACATTTCCACACTCAAAATATAATGTATTCCTTTCATATATAATCCGGTGTCAGAATAAATACGTCGACTTCTTCATATTTCATCTACACTGTTCCTTCAGTAACGTTCCTTCGCATCCTCTATTCCTTCTCTCTTTCTTAGCTGAGAAAAATACTTGTATCAAACAAATTTTTATATCCATTCAATATATATTTTAAAACCTGCTAACTGATCTCCACTTAATTGTCCCGTTTCTAGGGGGGTTTAACGAGGTTGGCGTGGTTTTTATCGTTGTTTAGGTCTCTCAATTCTAGAACCATTTTCTTTGCGTTTCTCGGTATTCTTTCTAACGACCTTCCTACGACATGACATCCAAATATGTATTATTTAAATGAAACCTAACTGTTAGTTTGTACGCTTTATACAGATCTATAGTATAGTCTGTTTTCATAAAATGTGTGCACATACCTGAGACAGTCAAACGAAGAATTACATACACGCAGAAGATATAATTATAAAACATTAGAAAGTAATCTTGTTGCTTCTATGAACAGCAGCTATTAGTAACAGGAATTCTTCCCACTATTTCAGTGTCGCCAAAATGACATAAGCATTGCATAATGCGATAACACGTGACATTGCCAATAATTCGTGCTATTTGTTCTGATGCAGTATTGAGACGTCAGATCGACGACAAAGCCAAGACGCTTGGCATCTCTTACGAAATGGCTACGGTGAGCATGTTAGTAACATTCTCTTAGAACTAATGTCACATTGTGGGGCGCGGTTGCATGGTTTTAAGAGCGTCGGACTCTCAATAGAATCCTGTGCTGCCGTTTCGAATCTTGAGCAAGTTCGTTCATCATACATTGCTCCAGTTCACTCAGTTGTATGGCTGAGTGCCTGGCTCGTTAGCGGCTATAGACAGTGGTGGATATTTGTGTAAGAATAGTCTTCGCGGATTAACTGTAACGTGGATGATTCCCAGATAAGTCGAGATGGTGATCAATTGAACAGGTCTGCCAGGGAGTACAGTGTGAAGCGCTTTGAGCAATCCTGTGGACTGGATACTGCGCTGTATAAGAAATTACCTTTAACTGTTTTACGTTTACATTAATATCATGGATCCGCCACGACCCACACCCGGGCAACATTTGAATTATCCAGTTATTAGAACTAACAATAATCACAAACAACAAATGTAGCTATTGTTGATTTGTTATTGTTTACGTACAACAAACTTGTCGATATGTACCACTCTAAGGTGATTAAACAAACACGTTTCTATAATTTTAATGAAAAACTAAATTGTGTTGGTGTTCATTTCAGAAAACGTTCACTGATCAAATTCCTACCAAGAAAATGTGCACTGTCGAACAGGTACCTTTGGTTGTATGTATCGTCAGCTGATCCAGTTAACAATGGACTTAGTCACTCTGTCCATTGCTCATGGTGTCGTAGCGAGCGGGGCTAAGGAACAATTGGTGGCGTCATTTAACCTTTGTAACAGTGATCGCAGTCACTTGGACCAAACACCCGTTTGAGTAGAGGGTGGTCACAAGATCCATATGTTATGATCTCATCCTGAACAAGATGATTACACAGAATGCTACATTATATATAACAGAAAAGTAATTTGTATAATAAAGCAGTCTCTGCGATAAGTTTGTTCAGAAAAATAACATGACCAAGCCATGAAAAGTATCCTTGGAGCAATTAAATGTCAACGGAACTTCACTCGAATAATTCTAAGAAAATGCGACAATGTTGGTGTTGGTGCCTGCCGCTAACGTCTGGAAATCTCTAATCACAATGTATGAAAGACAGTGCTGCGGCCCACGCGGACATCTGACGTAGACTTACGTAACTAGGTACAATCGCAGAAAACACGCAAAGTGTTGTGGACTGATATGGCAATGCTAATTAGGACCAATGAGCGTGTACGTAACTGCCAGAGGTAGCAAAAAGTCGTTGGATTGGAATCAAAAGTACGGAATAACCTAAAAGTCACGAACTGGATTTTAGAACTCAGCACATTTCAAATTTTTTGGGTAAAAACAATTGCATATACTTAAAAGAAATAATGTTGTAAGTTGGTTTCACTATCGTAAGTTAAACTTTTAATGACGTTTCCTTGCACTTGTTAGTTTTCATAATGCGGCGTAGGACGTCTAGGCCTATCTGTTTGATTTTTAACACTTGAAGAATTGTTGATCACATGAAAGTAAGACTGACGTGACGAGAGGTCTCGTGGAATATGCAAGAAATAGTATTGACTAAATTCAACAGCGCAATAACAAAGTCGTCTCGTTTAATGGAATTACGGATAACAGTAGATACAATACAGGACGAAATCATTCCTTTTTGCGTTTTTTAAACGCGCCGCTTTAGTGAATCAGCCGCCTAATCGACTGAAATGGCCACAACTATACAGACGAATAAGGCTCGCAGTAAACGTCTGGCCAATGGAATCACTGACAAGATTGATAAGATCATGCCCTCCATGGCTTCAAGAGGTTGTGTTAGATGACTAACTGAAATTTGCTCTGGCCCAAATTGATTACTTCGTTACGCGGCGTCCACTGTGTTGGCAGAGCACTATAAGGTAACCGTGTTTGCTTTAGTTCGTTCGTCCACGAAATACTGATACGTTACACATTTTTGTAGATTGTTGACCTGGTCGTCTTCATGACTCTGTCGGAAGCTTCGAGCCAGATAAATGGCGTCGACTACCTGATCGATGGCGGCTACGTTGCGCAGTAGATCGTCACACGTCACACAGTCCGTCCCGTCTTCTAACGACACGTCTCTACCAAATCCAATCTTCTGCAATTGTCTCCACTCTCGGCTGTTCATCCCTTCCGCGTCGAGATCTCGTTTGACTCTGTCCCACCGCCTCAATGTCGTCTTCCTGGTCTCCTTCTATCACCCGGTGGTGCTCTCTTTATCAATCTTTCCTCATCCATTATCTACACGTGACCTGCACATCTCAATTGGAGACTATTTTCATTTGTAATATCTTTTCGCAATCCTCCATCTTCCTTCTGTTTTCGCGTTTAACTTTACGTGTTCTTCGAGCCGAGTTGTTCTCTGATGCATGCAATTCTTCCTCCTGTCCCTGTCATCGCTAGTCTACCCAACCCATTTTGTGTAAAATGTGTATTTAATTTAAAGTTTTCATCGTACCCAGTTTGCACCTCTGGCGCCACACTCAGGGATTCATGAACGACCCGTCGAAAGAGACGTAATGTGTTCACGTCGTTCCATGGTCCGGTGTTAGTACAATTGCTTGGACACCTACAACGGATGCCTAGTCAGCGCCTCCCAAAAACAATCCTCCTTGAGGGAAAACGCACTGTAGGTAGACCGAAACTTAGATACAAAGATGTATTGAAGAGATATTTCAAAAACTACAGCATCGACACTCTGCAGTGGCAGGCTGTTGCCGAGGACAGAATCATCTGGCGAATCTATCTTACTGACTGTCCAGCTAATGACATCGAAGCATACCAGACGAACCAGGAGACCAAGCTTACACGACGTCATGCCAGAAATCAACCCACATGGACGCAGCTATGACAAACATTATGTCTCGAGACACAAGCTAGCCACCACTACTAGTAGTAATATTAATAATAGCATTTATTAGAAGATTGGAATCGGCGCATGCGTAACTAATGTGCTGAATCAGCAAACACTGAGTAGGCCTATAGCAGATCATAAAAAAATAATATTATGAAGGTCGCCGAGTAGAGACGTCATTGCGACTGTAACAAATGATGAAATTGTTCTGCGTTCAATTACATGAACAGTTAATGTTATAGGCATTATTCCTTGAAATTGTTCATGTTGCATAATGTAATAAACATTTGCATAATTTCGTGGTTGTTATGATAACTATGTTTGACTTGATAATAATTCAAACGAGCCGGGAGTGTCATCACCTGACGTGCATTGTTTTACGTACCTGACAACCAGTTTTACGGACGACGTCGAAGTGTTTCCAAAGTATATGAGTGATATGATTAATTTGCCTTGGTGTGTCGAACCAGCAAGCAACCACGATGACTTATAGGATGTAAAAACAAGGCTCCATCTAAATTCCATTTACCATGTGTACACAAAGTATAGCGTTGTATGTAACATTTGGCAGCATAAAAAATACCGAAAAATGCCTTGATAGTTTAAATCAGATTTTAAACCCATCTGTATTGTGATTCCAGCGGAAAGTTGATATTTAATGAGATAGGCGATCACGTGGTGTTGTGATGTCACGAATGAGCACACATTCTTGCGGTATCACATGAATCCAACTTTGTTGAAAAAATGAAACAAGAGAACCTCCAGTGAACATGACAACAAGGCAAGCCGATCGTTAAAACCGTTGCCGCTTCATCTCATTTTGAGAAAAAAATATTTTCGTTTATCCTGGCAATCCACAATTTGTCTTCGCATATTGTAAAAATGGCTTTGTGTATTTTACTTTGCGGAAAGATGAACAGAAATATACTTTGTAAAAAGGTTTGGTGTCAGGCTTGAACCGAGATCTCCCGCACACGTGTCGGTAGTAAAACCGCATGCGCTGAGCCAACGCAACGCGGCCATCGGGGATTGACGGAAAAATAACTAACCATATTCAGGGTTATACTAAATTGTACAGCTCTTCCTTCGTATAATAGTGATATCAGATAACTCCTCGCCATTCCCTGTCTTCAGGGGTGAGGCTGGCTTGGATACGTCGAAATTTTCTTTTCTTTCTCTTCCTCCTCATTGCGCTTGCACTACTTTCTCCACTTTCTCCCTTCTCCGTTCTCCTCGGTCTTTTGTTCTTTTCCTCCATTCCCCTTTCCATTACTCCATGTCTCTTTTCACGCAATCCTCCCACCTCAGTCTCGGTCGTCCTCTTCTTCTATTTCCCTCCACTCTCCGGGCATCTGCTTTCTTTGTTAACCGTTCTTCTCCAATTCGCTCCACATGTCCTTTCCAGTTCAACCGACTTCTCACCAACTTCTTCTTGAAACTTTCTTTCACACCAACATCCTCCCTCAGCTCTTCCACTCTTCGCTTATCTATTCTCTTTACCTCCGTAATTCTCCTAACCCAGTTGTTTTCGGACACTTTTACCCTCTCCTGTTGTTTCTCTGTTATTGCTATAGTTTCTAGGCCATACAGGTAGGCTTGTGTCACACATGCGCATAGTACATTTCCCTTGAGTTTTCGCGATATGTGCCTGCCTCCCATCACACCTTCTACTTTCCTCCATGCGTTCGCCCCGCTTGTATTCTCCCGCGAATTTCTACCTCTGATGAGCCATCCCCACAAATCGCTCCGTCCAGGTATACAAAAATGTATCTTTGTTTTAGTTTCTTCTCCTCCAGGCGTGTTTCCAGTTCTTTGTTTCTCTGTCTTTTCCAGATTCACTTTCAGTCCGTGTTTGCTGAAGATATCCTTCCACTCTACTAGTTGTTCATGTAAATCCGCTTCCCCGTCCGCTATATATTTCGTGCTGGTCTTTCTACTTATCAGTTCCATCACTGCGATAAACAGCAGTGGGCTCATGGCACTCCCCTGTCTCAAGCCAACGTTCAGTTTGAATTCTTCTGAGATTCCAGGTCCACACACCACTCTGCCCTTCGTTTCTTCATACGTCCCTTCCACCATCCTGACCTATGCCTTTGGGACCCCCATCCATCTCAGTGTCGCCATTGCCATCTTTCTCGGTACCGTATCGTAAGCGTTCTCCCGGTCTATAAAATCCACAGCCATACTCTCTTGTCCCTCCACCGTCTTTTCGATCAGTTGTCTCAGCGCAAACATCCCATCAGTTGTACCTCTTCCTCTTCTGAAGCCCTGTTGTTGTTCTCCGATTTCTCCTTCCACTATTGTTCTTATCCTTCCATCCAGGATTCTCCCCAACATATTCAGCATGTGGCTGGGCAACGTGATGCCTCTGTATTTACCTGGGTAATGCACATCTCCCTTTCTTTTCCATAACGGAACTATTATCCCTGTTCTTCATTCCTCTGGGATCTTTCCCTCTCTCATGCAGGTATTCAACAACCTTTTTGTTCGTCAGATTCCCACGTGTTCGGCCACCACCAGCATTTCCACTCGTACTTCATCAATACCAGTCGCCCGTCCTTTCTTCATCTTCTTCATTGCTCTCTCTCTACCTCTTCATTCATAATCTCCTTCACCTTTACTTCTCCCTTTACTGCACTTGGCAGATCTAGCTCGTTGCTTACTTGTTGGTTCAGCAGAGTCTTGAAATACTCTTCCCAGACCTGTAGCACATCTTTCCTGCCCGTAACTAGCTTTCCATTCTTGCCCTTAATCACCGTTCAAGTTTTTACATCCTTGCTGTCCTCATCCCTCTCTCGAGCCATCTTATAGATCATCTTCTTTCCACTGTCCTCATCTAGCTTTCTGTATAGCTCCTCTTTCATTTCTCTCGTCGCATTATCCACAGCTTTCCTTGCTGCCATCTTTTTCTGTCCATACAGCTGCTGTATAGCAATGCCCGGTTGTCCTTCAATCCCCTTCATCCCTTCTATTTCTTTCCATACCTCTCTCTTTTCTCCAATTTCTCGTACGCTGATGTCACTTTGTCTCCATAAGCTCTGGCTGTGTCCCCGTGACATTTCCACCACTTAATGGTATTTCGTCCCACAGTTTTAGTCTCCCTCCTCTTCTGCATACGTACAATGAAAACGAGGGGCTTGTGTTGCGTAGTCACGTGTTCACCAGGGGTGACCTTACATTCCTTCACTCGCCACATTTGCAGTTTCCTCACTATCAGCAGGTCCAGCTCTGTCATATGGTGGTCACTCCTATAAGATACTTTGTGGCTTTCCCTCTTTTGGACAAATGACCCCCGCCACCGCCAGCCCATTTCGCATCACCAACTCTACTAACTCCCGGCCCTCTCGGATCCGTGTGCCCCATCCAAAATTCTCCAACCGAATCCTCTTCTCCTGTCTCCGATGTACCTACGTGTGCATTAAAATCACCAGCTACGCACATCATCACATGCGTTTCCTCTGTTTTCATAATTTTCTCTAGCTCTTCCCTGAAGGCCCTTTTCTCTGACTCTGCCCTTCCTGTTTGAAGTCCATACACTGACATAATGCACACCAGCTGCTCCCTCACCATCATCTCACCACATCTCTACTTCTCTTCTCCGTTACTATGATGCCTACACCATTACTCTTTCCATCTCCTTCTGCATGTAGCATCTTATACCCTCCTGCCAGTGTCCTCGCTCGGTCTCCCTTCCACTTGGTTTCTTGCACGCACAACACTTCTATTCTCCTCCTTTCCACCATGTTGACCACTTCCAGTGCTTTCCCCCATCGACCCCACATTGAGACTCCCTAGCCTGACTTCGCATCTTGGTCGCCGCCAGCAGGACGATCCACCCGGACTTCGCTGATTTCTCACCACTGCCGGGAAGCGTGGCGCTATATCGATTATATGTATCCTTGCCATTCAATTTGCTTGGGATTTGGCAGCCACTGCAGCGCTGCCCTGGCTGACCTCCAGTGCGGTTTCTTTTGGTAGTTTCCTTCTCCTAGGTGGACTGTCTGTCAAGATTTACGAGCTCCACATGCCCGGTTTTTGGTCGGGGTTTTCCTTCCCCTAGATCAATTGCCTACAACGGCTAATGAGCTTGATCTGCCCGGTACAATATAATGGAAATATACAGGAGGACGTAATATATATTATAACTTGAATTCAAGCAATAGTGGTCTTTATTCCATTTAAAGATGTGGACAAACTAGTTACAAGGCGACTGCAGGAAGGATTGTTCGCGAACTTGGGCGGAATGACACGATAGAGATATACATCGGATACGTTCAACTTGACGAAGCTGCGGTTTATGTAGGAATATTATGTAGGAATATGAATTAATAATTAATGGATATTACAAATTAAGGTGACGAGAGGTTTGGATCGCTGTAATTTATTCTAGGTAACCATAGGCGTGAGGAGAGTAAACCGCTTTCGCTGTTAATAACACTACTTTCCCCAACTGGGAGCTTGAGATTGGGTGACCTTCCATGGGTTATCCGATGTGTTACGCTTTCAGTTATTTTAACGTTTGGCACAATATTTTGATTTTCTTGACAAAGACCCTTTACGTCATAGCGTTCATGCGTATACAGCGGGAAACCGTCTTTTTCTGTGTTTGTGTTTACACTATAGAACGTTTTCTTCTACCTAACAGTTTCTGTTGCCTTTTGACATTTTGCTGAAGCTCTCATTACATATGTCATCAGTCAGACATGAGACCAAATGAACCCCGTTATTAATCTGCAGAACAGAAATGGGAAGATTCATGTGCACCGAAATGTTTTCCCTTTTTTCAGAAAAATTTAACTAAAATAAATTTGCAAAATTTGCTGACAAGATGTATGGACACCATTTAATTAAATAACTGGTACTGATTTACAATATCCATTTCATGAGCAGAACGTATCTTTAGCTTTTTGTGACAACGGCATATTCAATTTACACTCGGTAGAGGCAGACTAAACCAGTCTATTTACTAGTGCTTCTCAATGGGAAAAATTATTTCAACAGAAACCTAAACGAACTATCCCATGGGATATCCATGTTCTAAATATATACCATTTATTAATTGTTTGCACACATTTGATTAAATATAAAATGTTATTATGGTTGAAGTGTCCTCACATGGTAGCTCAAAGGAACCTATGGTTGGGATCCCACCTTCTCCTACTATCTCTAGAACACAAACCAACTATTTCTGATCATAATATAATTAAATTGGATATCAAATTAAGTGACATGCCCTAAAACTAGCTAACAGACTGGCACAGCATACTGGAAATGCAGCATTTCAGTTTTAAGGGATCCTAATTTTCAAGAACATTTAACAACGGCATGGCTTTTCTTAAATGTAATTTGCAATAAGTCGTGCACTCACGCCAAAAACGCTATTGCGACTGCGCGCTACACCAAGCGGCACCTAACCTAGAGTCGAGTGCATTAAATTATTTTTAATCGTTGGGACCATCCGGATGACGTTGTTTGTGTGTAAAATTATCATTAATCAGGCTTAATGTTACTTAGCTAGCGTTGGGGTCAGTTATGATTGCAGTTATGATTACTGATAGTTACGATAAAGATAAAACACAAAGTTAGTTGCGGTTCTAGAGGCACGATTATAGTTATAGATAGGCTCCAACATTTACGCAGTCGACCGCCCTCCAAAGCTTATCTTGTCCGCTCGAGGCGCCACTAAAACGTTTATTTGCCGTAAAGCAAAGAGCAACATTTATTTAAGCGTCATATCATACAATGGTTTCCCTTTGTGAAACCCAAGCCAAATGCAATGGTACTTATGCCTTTCAAATGTATTATCTATATTAGCTAACATTACGGAGTATTTGATATAGGTACAGAGTCACAAATAATTAGCAACATGTATGAAGAATGTTCTTAATATTTCCATAACTGGTATTTAGAATGTCTGATGGTGTGCCCATGACTGGTGTCCATTTCATGAACACCTTATGAGCTCCTCTGCTTGGTTTTCACATTAAAATCGATGTTGCTTCTTCACAATGACACTAATTACTCAAATCTGTCAACACCGGATGCTCCACCGGGATACTTTAGCCGGTGTGTCACGAAAATACAACTGGAACGAGCAGAGCTTGCTGATAAACAAAGGTAAACATTGTGAAGCATGGTTGCCTATGGAAAGAATATCGGCACATATAAATAAATATAATAAATAGTAATAAACATATTAAAATATAGCTACGTTAAGTGAAAACAATAATACACGAGATCACATCTCGGAAAACGAGTGGTTTTTGTATCAATCACAGAGGTAATTAACTTATATATTTATACCATGCATCTTTACATTAACACCCAACAGACTTGGCGTTCACGGGAAATAGTTCCACTACAAAGAGCATTTCAAGAAAGTGCATATCATTGCATATCCTACCAGCGAAGGTCCAAGACAATTTCCATTAACCCGTCTCGATAAGACGATATGCCATGGGGTATTTACGTTGTCGGCAACGTCGCAGCTCGCTAGGATGCGAGTGACCGCAGTTAAACAGTATCGAGTTCGACTGCCTGGGGATATCGTTAGTTTCGCATGAGTGACGCTTGTTGTGCAGTTGTGAGGCGCGCTCGACACACAATGGTCGGTCCATGACTCAATGCGGCGAATTGTGAACTGCTCGGTTCGTTAACGGTTGACGTGTGAACTGAACCGTTCGTCAGACGTAGACTTGTGAATTGTGCGGTTCATTAACGGTTGACTTGTGAACTAAACCGTTCGTTAAATGTAAACTTGTGAACTGCGCGGGTCGGGTCGACAACGGTGCATTTGTAAACTGCGCCATTCGTCAGCGGTGATCCGGGTTGTGTCGGTTTTGGAACATATCGCCCACCAGTCGCAATAATGATCCGTATACAACGACGTCATTCGTTTTATTCTCCACAAACCTGGTAAAAAGACAAGCAAAAACGAGATACACCCTGAGTAAATTATAGAGACTAGCAAAATGGCCTTCCCCTGGCCCCTGGGTGGCGCCACATACACACAGACACAAAAGACTGTTTCTCGAAGTAATCGAACGAACTTTTGTTATGACGTAAATTTGAGCAGTTTCCCGCAACATACGAGAACACAACAAGAACAGTGTAAACGTATCAATCACATACGGTAATTAGTAAAAATTAACACCATGCTCAGAATTCCTTTTAACTCCCAATGTTCACTACACCGGCGTTCCATGTTCTCGTCCCGCGATTCCAGCTATATTACAAAGAGTCTTCAAGGAAGTGCCTGTCATTGCACAGTATTCAGTACGTAGGACAGCTGGACGCGCTTCACAGACCAACCCTGCCGGACCTGTTAGTTATAATAACAACGTGATTTTTCTGGAATAGCAGCGCAGCAATTACTGCGCAAAGATTATTCACGTATATCGACCACATTATGTGGCCAGTGATATTACATCGATATAACATATAACATGACTGAACGGAGATACAAACATTGCATGTAACAAACAGTTAATAATAAATAACGAATAATTAATAACAAATAATACAACTTACTGATATACGCTTGGCGGATTTTTGTGACGGGCCTTGCAACTATGACACGTGACGAACTGGACATGACTGGCTAGTTTTACATCTGGTCGCACCTCTGATGTCTGGTTGGGTGCACCGATGCCGCCCTCGTGTAATATTTTACCAATTTTGTCTTGGCAGATCGACGACACCGGAAGTACAGTTATGATGTCTCCCGGTATTTCGAGACTGTTGAAGTGGCGATTGCAGCAGGGGCAGTAGCTGCTCTGGCTGGTATTTTCCACGACCACTACCATGTTCCCTTCACGTTTGGTTCATTTATGTCCTACACACACTATAGGCGCTCCTACTTATACTCCAAATTAAAGGCCATGGGCGTATTAAGTAAGCACTCGATTGGCGGTTATGAATGAATCCGTCGGTTTGCTGCGCGCAACAAAAGCGCATGTGGTATGAGGATTAACAAAGGCATTATTATGTCGATAAAGTTTAGAAACAAATTGTATTCGAGAATGATACAGACTCTCGTAAATACCGAGCGGTATCATAAACTCAAAACTAACGTGCATACTTATAATAAAACTCTTAAAAGTAACATTAGGTTAGCTAAGCAAATGCATCATCAATCCAATTTTAAAAAGCATAACCATATCATAAAAAGACGTGGTGTTTAGTTAAAGAAATTATTCAGAAAAGTCAAAAGAAAAAACAATTTCCTGATTTGTTTAAAGTAGATGGGGAAATGATTAGCGACAAATGCATTATTGCAAACAGATTTAACACGTTCTTTACTAATGCTGGTCGTATTCAAGTCTTTAAAACAACATAAACTGGAGGTAAATCATTCAAAGATTACCTGAACAAAACCTGGTATTTCACACGTTGCAACTTTAGCCCAACTGACATGGAAACTACTGTTAGTTTAATTGATCGTTTACCTAAAAAAAATCGAGTTGTGGAAAAGACGGTATATCAACACAATAATATTACTAAAATTAACAAAAGCTGATGTGAGCAATGCAGACACTCTAATTATTGATCAATCAATAATAACTGGTATAATTGAAATATATTTCAAATTCGTAACGTATGCTGACGACACCATCCTTACTAGTAAACTAAATACATTTAACGATTCAGAAAGCCAAATCGAAGTCAAAATATTAGCAAAGAACTAACAAAGATTAGCAATTGGTTGATAGGTAATAAACTGTCACTAAATGTCAAAAAGACTAAATACATTATTTTTCATATACCTCAAAAGAAAGTAGAATACCCTGTGTTACAAATAGATGGGGCACACATTGTACAATGCTCTTATTCTCCTTCATATTAATTATGGCTTACTTTTATAGGGTCATCAGGTATATCGTATTTTATAATTTCCGAACAAAAACAATATAAATAATATCCTTAAATAATATAATGCTCACACAAGTCTTATTTATAAAAGACTTCAGTTGTTAAAATTGGATAACATTTATGAAAAACCAACAATTGAAATTTTAAAACAAATTAATTAACTATCTTTTACCCTACTACTTAAATGTTATTGCCAATACACATGTCTATGACATTCATCAGCACTACACACGTGAAAGATATAATATGTACATGTCGATAGTCAAACATGAATTTTCCAAACATGCATTAGACACAACAGAGATGAGACTGTTAACAATACACCAAGTATTATCATTAAAAATGTACACCCACAGTCTATATGGTTTTTTAACATACACAAAAAACTTTGTTATTTTAAATTATGAATCCAATTGTCGTAGTCATAATTATTTGTAATTCATAATACGTATTGAAATGCATATCTAAGTACCCATATGTACGTCAATGTGTACACGAATACATATAATAAGTCCTTGTATTATGTATGTATGTTGATATATTGAGTAATCATTAACTGTAAAAACAAGTCATGTGCTATTCTGAATTGTGTCATGTAAATTTTGTTGTTGTTTATATGTATGGGGTGTCGCCTGTGCTAGCGGTATTATATATCTTAATGGGAGTCTCCCGACCTTATATATTACTTTTCGTCATTGTATATATATATATATATATCGTATTTATAGTTCAAATAATGTGACGCTGCTGCGGAGGTAACCGCTACATACACGTCGTTTGTTCTGCCAAAATTATATAATGCAAATATGTCCGATTAAAAGGATGTTTAAGAGCAAAGGCTTACCCAGCAACATACCATAGCTAAATAAGCCCATTGAATGGAGTTTGTACTATAATTATATGCATATAGATACACCATATCAAGGTGTATATATAATATTGATGTACACACTCGTGCTTAATAGGAATTAAATGAAAATGTCTCCAGAAGTAGAATGGCAGAAACGAGGAATCCTACAAAATAACAAGACCAAAAGGAATGTTGAATATAATCGTTGTGAAGACATTTTGTGAGATATTATAATACTGTTGTGTTATTTTGAGTATGCGATATCGATGCTTACATTCACTGCTGTGGAGCCATTCCATTGGTGTGAGCTACCATATTGGTAACAGATTGTAAATAAGGAAGGAGACAGAGTCCAGCTATTTTTAAGTGTAACTTATCGACTTTAGTCTTACAAAACAACGCAACAAATATGCGAGGATGTTGCATAAAATGTGCACTTTAGCGACAGCCATAACTACATCTTATCTAATCATCTAACAGTCGTAAGGAGCCAACCATAAGTTATGATAATGACACAGCCACAGGGTGGACTCTGCACATTAGCGACACTTGTGAATCGTGAGTCACATCTGAAACGTATTGATAAGACGCGCTTTCATTACCATAAAAAAACAGTGCGGTGGGTCAGCGAGTACAGCCGTGAAGAGAGTGCACGAGTGCACTTCTCCACGGTACAGTCAGTGTGTCATTTCAATACAATGCCCGTATACCATCCTTGAACATCTGTCTAACTAACACCCCACCTAAACTAACTCTTGTAAAAGAAATCGTTTTCAAGTTGTGTGGATTGAGATATACATATATACCATATACATACATACAGACCTAACAACCCACCCCCACCCACCCACCCACCCACCCACCAACCCCACCCACCCACCCACCCACCCACCCACCCACCCACCCACCCACCCACCAACCCCCCACACACACCCACCCACACACACACACACACACACACACACACACACACACACACACACACACACACACACCCACACCCACACACAGACACACACAGACACACACAGACACACACAGACACACACAGACACACACAGACATACACAGACACACACAGACACACACACACCCGTATATTTTTTAATTTCGCAGTCCTTCTCATCCAGTTATTTTGTTAGAAACTCGAAGTTTCGAAAATAAACTGGGTGAGAATAATTGCAGCAGTAAAGCGAACAGCAAGCGCCGAACGCTTTGACTAGTTGAGGGAGGAGATTACTATGAAAGATAATTTCAGAGTGAAACTGTCCAGGAAACGAAATAATTGAACGGAATAGAGACTTTTAATGAAGAGAGCGGATCACTCAGAGTGGAGAGTCGAAGGAGAAGAGGAAGACCACAACTGTGAAGAGAGCGGATCACTCAGAATGGAGAGTCGAAGGAGAAGGGGAAGACCACAACAGTGTAAAGAGCGGACCTCGCAGAGTGGAGAGTCAAAGGAGAAGAGGAAGACCACAACTGTGAAAAGAGCGGATCACTCAGAGTGGAGAGTCAAAGTAGAAGAGGAAGACCACAACTGTGAAAAGAGCGGATCTTGCAGAGTGGAGAGTTGAAGGAGAAGAGGACGACGACAACTGTGAAGAGAGCAAATCTCGCAGAGTAGAGAATCGAAGGAGAAGAGGAAGACCACAACTGTGAAGAGAGCAGATCTCGCAGAGTGGAGAATCGAAAGAGAAGAGAAAGACCACTACTGTGAAGAGACCGGATCTGTCAGAATGGAGAGTCGAAGGAGAAGGGGAATACCTCAGCTGTGAAGAGAGCGGATCCCTCAGAGTGGAGAGTCGAAGGAGAAGAGGAAGATCACAACTGTGGAGAGACCGGATCTCTCAGAATGGAGAGTCGAATGAGAAGGGGAATACCACAACTGTGAAGAAAGCGGATCTCTCAGAGTGTAGAGTCGAAGGAGAAGAGGAAGATCACAACTGTGGAGAGACCGGATCTCTCAGAATGGAGAGTCGAAGGAGAAGGGGAATATCACAACTGTGAAGAGAGCGGATCTCGCAGAGTGGAGGGTCGAAAGAGAAGAAGACGACCACAGCTGTGAAGAGAGCGGATCTCCCAGAGTGGAGAGTCGAAGGAGAAAAAAAGATGATCACAACTGTGAAGAGAGGATTTCGGAGATTAGCAAGGGAGAACGAGAAATGGGGGGCGGAGGAGGGTAGATACGGGTGTATAGACGGAAGTGAGACGGGACCGGTGATGGAAGGAGAATAAACCAGATGACAGTAACGGTGCTTGCCTCACCCCGGACTTGGACTTCGAGGGCGGTTGGGAGTTTGACAACTCTTGGCAACATAAATCAAGAACGGCGTCGTGTGTATGTGTTTGTGTATGTGTGTGTGTGCGTACGTGCGTGTCCTTCACGCTACATGTGAACGTACATCATGAGTCGCTCGTGTGCATAGCCTGTTGACTCCACCCGCGCTCGATCACGTCGCTCCATTTATTGATTTAGCGCTCTCGGAATTGTCGTCAGTGAATGTCTCACGATTTGCATACCAGAACATGACAAAGATGGAAGCCAACAAGTAAAACAATCGCAAAAGGTCATATAGTGTGTTATGAGAAAAACGTCTACGATTCGCTATCCCCGTTGTGGGTGTTTATCAACTTGTCGGTCGGTAGCACGTTGACTCCACTCTAATAACCCAATTCCTTATTATCCTCAACATGTTGTGTCGATTGTATTAACACCTTCAAACAGCATGGGTGTTTTTAGAGCAATTATTCGGTAATTATGCTTAATGTTGTTGTGGTTATGCGGACAATGATATTAATGTAATATGCTTTCGCTAATGAGTACAATTTAGTTGTCCATTAGCGACAATGTGAGTATTTCTCAAATCTGCAATCAAAAAATCAAACATGTTATTCTACCGTGAACTCAAAAGTAAAATATTGAACAATCCCCTTTCCAAATTTTATTTACAAAGTGCATGAGAGCCTGCAGTCACATGCTAGACACCGTGCTGAAGAGAACAGCTCTTCATCTTACGAAATGTAATGGGCGCGGTTAGCGATGTTTCGGTGACTAAAAATCAAATAGCGCACCGCATAGCTCGATGACTTTTCCAGGAAACAAAGAAATATATTACACCTTATACGACATAGCCTATCCTTTATTGCGAGTGCTCCAAGGTAGACATACGCTCCACCGCCTGGTACGTTGTGTTAGATAATGATCTACGAGGAACAGTTCGTGATGTTGTCATATTTACGCCACTGACTACCCTGAAGGCGATATAGTGTCTACACGGTAGTCGTTATTTCGCCAGCTATGCTTCTGTAAAAAAAAAAATTCGCGATCAATTATATCCTGTTCATTCTTTCATTAAAATTAATAAATATATTGATTATAGTTTTATGGGACGTCGATGTAAACTTGCCCTACTTGGGATGCGGGGTACTCGTTTCACAGCCCTCACAGTGATAACCCAACCAACGAGGAAATCACAGGCAGACAAGCCAGCGCCAGTTGGGTTTGTCCAATGCGCATGAAACAGGCGAGTAGAACAAATGTATTACGAAATGTTCAATGGGTATAGGTTTGAGTCGCACCTGCGTGACATTCAATTGCTAAGTGCACATACCACAGTGATACAATATCCTTGACATCACCGTACGACGTAAGTTAAACCGTAGTCGTGATTGTAACCACAGGCACGTGTTATAGCGAGGACGGTGTTTCGAATGTCCGGAAACATTGACTGACCATTAATTAGCTTTCGGCTGATTTGTAGCAAGATCGCAAATTGAGTTACAAATATATGTTTTTATCCGGTTGGTTTAATGCATGCACGGAATTTTAAGAATGTTGTAAACAGCGCATTATATCATGACAGTGTTCGGCCGTTGTAATCAGAATGTGGTAACATGAATGATGAATTCACTTTACACATTAGCTTGCACAGAAACAATTTTCAGTGCTCCGTTACGCTGTTAGTTCAAATAAATTTCACCACTTATGCCTGCAATTATCTAGTGAAAACGATACGCATGCGGTACTGCATTATTTATACTGGTGACTACTAACGATTGATACACATACCCTTTGAAAAGACACTTCATAAATAATAATGAATGCGCTTTTAGAGACATTTTAAATTTAGGAAATGTCATATATCGTCGTGGGAAAACTCACCATCTGGACATCATTTCACGGGGACGGAATTACCCAAAGCTAACGTGTTATATCGTATTATGTGCATAGTTCGTTTATCTGGAAATATCATTAAAGCGGACAAGTATACCGGGGACAATAGTATCTGGATTAACGAGGTTTCATTGTATTTCAAATGTATTCGTTGGAAAAAACACTTTGTGCGCATGACGCTGAAAATACAAACGTTTTGTTCTAGCCGACACAATGGGTATCTTGCTTTTAAATAAACCAATTCCGTTGCATTTTAGTATATCGGAAAGGCTATATTTTTCGTACTCGGTCCGATTCATCGAATTGTTGTGGACTGAAACCTCGAGTCCTGTCAAATGTGCCATGCATACCCAGCACTGCATTATCGGCCACCTTTCTGCTGATTGGTTGCATGACGAACAAAACAATGCAGGGGTTTACCCGCCGTGGACTGCGTTATTGACAGCAACAGGTGGGTACCACTAAACCACTCGCGGCTCTGGCAGCGCTACCTATAGACTTTGGGCGTGATCGCTGCCTGCGCACACGAAGACCAGGTGCCGTCTCACGGTCTATAAATACAGCCGCTGTTGCGACTGTGTATAGACGTGGCTGTTGATTGTTTGCATATATGTTTTGCAGAAGGCCACTGTGCACGTCAACGCTACGGTTATATCATCGAGGACGCATTTTTAATTGAAATTCGGGTGTTTATTTACCACGCCAATAACACCGGATTTGGAGTAGGCGGAGGATTTAGATATATTAAGGCACACTCGAGCCCAGCAACAAACTAATAATATACCATGGTGGTAGACGAACGAAATACAAGCGAGAGCAGCTATTGCCCCTGCTGCAATCGTCATTTCAACAGTCTCGAAATACCGCGAGATATCAAAACTGTACTTCCGGTGTCGTCGATCTGCCAAGACAAAATGGGCAAAATATTACACGAGGGCGACATCGATGGACCCAACTGGACATCAGAGGTGCGACCAGATGTTAAACTGGCCAGTCATGTCCACTTCGTCACGTGTCATAGCTGCAAGGCCCGTCACAGAAACCCACCAAACGATTACCTGTAAGTTTTACTTTGGCTATATGGGTTTTAAATTAAATAGAGGTGACAATATCAACCTTGGATCCGATTGAAATTCAGTCGAACCCGCTTCTTTTACAAGTGTTTTTAACATTTCCCAGGAAGGATGTTTACAAATGTTAACATGAAAACATTGATATGCCTGTATAACTGTATATATTTTAATCGTACATTGTGTTTAATTAATTCATTTTCATTATATTTATTAGTTTATTATCTTATTTCTTTCTTTACGTCTAGAACTAGTAAATTGATCCATACTTTTGTTTGTAATTGTAGTGACATTTAATGAATGAATGAATTGATAAATAAGTACTATTATTTATAATTTATTGTTATGAATTGTTTATTTTATTTACAGCTGTATAAATGTGGATATAGGATTTTTTGTATATCTGAGTGATGTCGCATTGAAAATCACGATATAATTTGACATGGTCACAGTCATGAAATGCTTTTATTTATATACTGCTATGCCACCGAGCATTTTAATAATAATAATAATAATAATAATATCGTCTTACACAGTGCTGGTATACACCTAGACAAGGCGGTCGTGGTATTTACTCCGCTGTCAGAGCAAGTGTTTTGGCAGAAGCTACTGCAACATCCGTACGAGTTTTTGTCCTTATATGAGTTTGCACAGATAGAGACGATTGACCATTCACTGTGGGTGAGGAGGTAAAATCAGGCAGGTGAACAACGTTTCGGTTTGACTGAAAGCGAAGATCTTATCTACCATATTTCTGCTTGGCAAACTGCCTAATGGGGTAAAGTCGGTATTTATTTTTATGTTTTCACAAACGGTGTAAGTGCAATGCCATTGGCGTTATATTCACGCTAAGTTGAGTCGACTGTGCATAGATAGATACATATGTCGGTGAACGGGATTTTAAAGACACATATGGATATTCCGAGAAACAATTTTACTTTAATTTTATTTAAACAAAATACATATGTTATAGCAGAATAGGTTCACACCAGTTTAACTGTAACTGCATACTAATGTCCAGGCTTCCTGGCTTACTTCTTCTGTTAGGAACACGGAGGAGAAAACGACTAACGTCGTTATAATCGGAGCACTGCTGCGATTGATGGGCGACATGTTCCAACACCGACACAGCCCGGACCACCGCTGACGGACCAAGCAGTTTACAAAACACCGCTGTCGAATCGCGAAGTTTACAAGTCCACCGCCGACAAGCAGCAAAGTTCACATGTCAGCGTAGTCTCCATAAACGAATAAGATGTGTCAAAAACGCAGCTTTCAGCGAAATGTTTATTTCAAGCAATGTGCCGGGTAATTGAGATAAAAGGGAGGAGATTCCACCATGGAAAACAATTAGGATGATCGGTATATCCAGTTTCCACTACAACTGTTAAATGACTATATCAACAGTAACTTAATCTAGCTAACGTTAGTGTGGGCAACAACATCATATACTTATTAATACATTTCCCTTACGTATTACATTTTAAAGGGAATAAAACACCTATTGCTTGAATTCACGTTATATTACATCCTGCTATCTATTTCCACGTCCACCAAGCCAAAAAAAAATAAAAATTAATGAATTAGAAATTCCACATTTATGCTGTGCATCCGGACATTTTCGAATATGCATATTTTTGGCGCGCTTTTCCGGATGCCGAGATGTGACGTCACTTATAACTCAAACTCGCATCAGGCCGAACCTTTCCATGCATTCAGAGCAAGTTTACAAGGATAGCTTTTGGGTCGAAACGAGCGTCGGAATGAGTTATTGTGCATTATTCGACGTAATACTAACACTAGTCATCATAGAGGAACAAGCAGTTATCTTACGGTTCCACATGAATCGAATTTTATTCAAAACAACGTCAACGAATGCGAATGGGCCTACAAGTCGACTAGGTTTCGCCGAGCTTGGGCTCGTTTTCAGAATAATTATATCGAATGCAACCAACGGGAAATAATCTACACCAATAAACATACATAGCAAATAGATATTGTATCCAGCTACAGAAAGTAACGTGTATAATCTCATAATATCACAAGAATATCGGTATATGAAGGAGTTGTACCATTTATCATAACAACTGAAATCAGTCAGATATTTTCCGATGGTGCCGCTAGCTCAGTGGGTAGGCACATTGGTTTGTTGTCATTTATTTTATAATCGGGCGACGCCGGTTCAATCCTGACAGCATGCAAACCATTGATTTTTTAACACTTTTTTGTTTATGTTTTCACGAAGTAATATAAACCAAATAATGTTATACTATAATGCACTGTAAATAATTTTTATTTTTGTAGTAATTATTTATTCGTCACGAAAATGAAAATATGGTCATTATATAACGATGTTTCTAAATTTTATTTATCCAAACAAATATAATGTAATGGATATATAATTTATTAATTATAAATATATTGTACGGTAATTTTTGTAATTATATATGTGAAAACAGATTGTGATCTGTCTGGATAAATAAAATTTAGAAACATCGTTATATATAATGACCATATTTTCATTTTTGTGGCGAATAAATAATTACTACAAAAATAAAAAAAAAATGTTTACAAACAATGCATCATAGCATAATAAATGATTTGGTTTATATTACTTCGTGAAAACATAAACAAAAAAAGTGTAAAGAAAATCAAAGGTTTGCATGCTGTCAGGATTGAACCGGCGTCGCCCGATTGTAAAATAGATGGTAAGAAACCAACGCGTCTACCAACTGAGCCAACAGCACCAACATAAATTCACTGACTGATTTAAGTTGTCATGATAAATTGTACAACTCCTGCTTCATATATCGATATTCTAGTGATATTATGAGATTATGCACGTTACTTTCTGTAGCTGGATACACTATCTATTTGCTATGTATGTTTATTGGTGTAGATTATCTCCCGTTGGTTGCATTCGATATAATTATTCTGAAAACGAGCCCAAGCCTTGCCAAGCTCGGCGAAACCTAGTCGACTTGTAGGCCCATTCGCATTCGTTGTTTTGAATGAAATTCGATTCATGTGGAACCGTAAGATAACTGCTTGTTCCTCTATGATGACTAGTGTTTGTATTACGTCGGAATATTGCACAATAACTCATTCTGACGCTCGTTTCGACCCAAAAGCTATCCTTGTAAACATGCTCTGAATGCATGGAAAGGATCGGCCTGATGCGAGTGTGTGTCATAAATGACGTCACGATACCACGTGATCGCCTAGCTCATTAACATTTTATTTTCCGCGGGAATCGTTTCACAGACGGGTTTAAAATCGAATTTCTGCTACAAATGTATTTTTCTGTATTTGTTTAATGTTGTCAAATGTTACATACAATGTTAAACTTTGTGTACACATGGAAAAAGGATTTTAGCTAATGCCTAATTTTTATTTCCTTTAAGCACATACACAATTCGCATTCTGCATAAGCGTATTTATACAACAGAATCATGACGTGCACGCATAATATGTTCTCATATTGAGAAAAGGTACGCATGCGGAAGTAACAGCTACACAGGGCAAGAGGAACCAACAATAATAAACTGGGGGCAAAACCTAGCGGTTTAGCACGTGTCTCATTGTTCAGAATGATACCATATCATGCTATGCACAGGACGTGATATCATTGTACATGCTGGCGGTATGTCGCACAATTATACTGTGATCTGGCCGAGAACACTCGTGCAAGTCTCTGTAGTAGTTGCGTGGAGTTCTGCCTGCGGGGCATGGAACATTGCTTGCTGTTGATATGTGAAGCGAGTCACGTGACGCATAACCAGGCTGTGACATGAGTATAATTGTTGAGTGAAAATTAGTCATCGCCTAATGACATCGCATTGTAAGAATGGTATCAATATATTTGTGTTTTTCTAAACCTGGTTAACAAACGTAATTCATTTAAATAATCATTATTTGTGACAAAAATACACGCACGCACGCACGCACGCACGCACGCACGCACGCACATGATACATTATATATATATATATGTATATCTGTATAAGTAATAATAATATATATTATATATATATATATATATATTATATTAACATATATATATATATATATCCATGTTTTATATGTATATATGTTAATATAATATATATAATATATTAAGTAATTCATTAATTTGATTAATTTACATGCTTTCGTATGTGGACATTATTTGTACTTTATTTATATATATATATATATATGGTGATATATATATATATATATATATATGCATATATATATATATATATATATATATATAATATTATAATTTTATTGTGAGATACACAATAATTTGTATGATACTTATTTGTAATGTATTTATTTGTATAAGATCCCACACCACACACTGTTATAATAACATGTTTACATCATCTCAATGTTTGGGAGTTTATAAGAAATATGGGTTATGTAGGTTTACGGTAAATGTAATAAAGTTATATATTATTTTTACTGTGTTCTTTTTTGCCAATACATGACATATTATTTAATAAACGCATCGATATATCTATACAAATATAGTCGTACAATAATGTTTCATTCAGTACACCTGTCGTTGTGTATTCGGGTTGTCCTTACAAATAATTTCTGTTTTCTACAAAATGTTTATCGTATTCCGTGATTTATTTAATTGTCAATTAACGCATTGCCCTCTTTTCTATATCATTGGAAATCTTCAGCTCTGTCTTTCACAACGTTGTTTGCTGTGATAATGTCAAATCCTATACATAGTTTACCATAGTGTTCCATGGTGTATTGCAGTTCTCGCAACCCTCCCCAAATACATGTAATTTGAAGCAAACATTATTATCTAATTTAATCTTTCGTTTTTTTTCTTATGATTAAAGCCATTTCCCGCTTGAAAACTATTGCACACACAGCCATATTACCCAGGCTTTTTGAGGTGCATAATTATCCATGTTAAAACGTTTGAAGGTATACAGGCTGTGATAGGAACGAAATCCTAACTAATTTCATTATGCAGTTGGTCATTCAATTCAATATACAAAATATAAATCGCGATCGGACGTTGTTCCCCGGAATTGACGACTGATGGACATGTGTGACCACATCACTGGTGCACTTATAACACGAGTGGAACACGTAAACATGTAGTACCAAATTAAACACTAGATGGCAGTGTGTGCAATGAATAGCGTCTAATGCGCGTTTGTTAGCCGCTCACTCACATTTATTTTAACATTAACAAACCATGCGCATAATACCTCATAAAAGTCTTGATCACATTAAACCTGAATATATTATTTGCATGTTACAATATATCGATAGTTGTCTTTCTTGTAACAAATAATGTTATAATTGAGTATTTTATACCAACAAGTGAACACCACAATATCACCAGAGTTGCCAACCTTCAATAGCAAATGTTCCAAAGATCAAATCAGCTTTGCGCAGTGGCAGTACCATAGCCAATGAGGTTTATCCGAGGCGTGGTTATTGCTAGTTGAAAACTATACCCAATACCCCGCACTGAGGACCTGAAATATGGTCCTATGTGCAATTTTTGACTGCTTCTACGGGAGCAAAATTCATAAAAATTTATCCTTGTTGTCCCACTATCCATGTGACAAGGAATGTGTTTATTAGTTAGTTTCATTTCTTCCACCGTTTCCAGATGATTTAAATAATTAGGAAAAATGCTCATTGTGTGGTTGGTGCTAAACTGGCACGAGTTTCCGGAATATTCGCACGTTTGATATGACGTAAATTTTAGCAATTTGTCGCAACCCAAATTATGCAAAACACAATCGCGGATAACATGCGTTACGACGCGAAGGATCGATCAACGTCAGAGTCAAAATGCCCGAAAAATCATCTAGAAGAAAAACGTCAACGTGCCCACACACACGCACAAGGACACGCACATACACACATCTCCACATATATCCTCATGCACGCACGTACACACACACCTTGAAATCACCATTGTAGTACATACTCATATATTCTCAACCACACACCCACCCACCAAACAACCAACCCACCAACCAACTAACCCATCCACCACCCATACATACACATATCAACCCAACCCACCTACTCACACCCACCCACAAGCACACACCCATTTACCCACATTTCTATTCCATCCCTATTGCGGTTGTAATTGTGCCGGTGACGCCCATATTAGAATAAAAAAATCTATGAACTTGCGGATAGCCTCGCTTATGTCTGCTTGACTGACTTGACATAAATGCCAACTCGACCCCTCGTTATCCCCCAGGATTTAAGACCCCCTCCTATAGTTATATCCTATTTTTAACACAGCGCTCTGCTATTATTAGCGGGGTTGTCATGTTTAGTCGACAGACAGTGCACTTTAAAAAAATGAACCGGATTTGCAATGGCGATGGGCAAGCCAGCTGAGAAAACCACATTTATATATAATTATATATATATACTGTGCTATATATATATATACATAAATGTGGTTCCTCAGCCAATCAATCGATCCACCCACCCACGCACCCAAGAACATAATGCGGAATCAATCAGTCAGTTTGTTACTTGACATATATATATCAAGTAACAAACTGGCTGATTGATTGTAACTTGTTATATATATATATCAAGTTACAAACTGGCTCGTTCGAGTTTGAGCATAGGCGCCCACTTGAATCCGCATTGTTCTTACTTGCGACACCCTTTATTAAGGGGTGAATCTATCTGTTGTGTTTTTGCACTGCAACTGTCCCTGCCCACTTCTCCCCATCGCCCTATTAACAGCCTTCTCTCGTTATCATTGGCGTCGGAACGTGGTGTATATTCCGGGTGTTGAAGCTCACAAAAAGGCTCCAGTTGCGCCAAATTGAGGCCCCGCAAAATCCCCCCTCAGACTTCTAAAAAACCCTCAAATTGCACCCAGCGAGATTCCCCAAAACCATTGAGCTTCTCCAAAACCCACCCACCACTTCCACCACCGTTGAGCCTCTCCAAAACATATCACCTTCACACACACACCACACCCCTAATTGTACCCTAAAATTCACCCCTTCCCTAAATGTTGGGGGCTCAGCTCCACAAGCTTTCCCGATTCCGACTCCCTAAATTACAGTCACCCTACCCCCGACTTTTTACATTATTCCTAATGCAGCCTTTGCATTTTGCATATAAGCCAACCCAGGAAATGTTGTTTTGCTTTTTCACCAGTGATCTCACCGTTGGAAATTCTCAACAACGGAAATAGCTGCTTCGTGTAAGAACAACCAAGCAACCAATCGATCGACCAACAAGAATCGATAGTATTACTAACAGCGAGGGTACATCGGTGCATTTTTAATGCGTGTCATAGATGTAAACAAATGCGCTGAAATCAGGTCAGCGCCTAGTGTGGCAGGTTCTGTAGCGACTATGATGAATATTAAAAGCGTTCTAATAATGTTGACTCTTAACATGACTTGAGCTTTGGTCACATAGTTTAGGCTGTTTTGTTTGTCAAGGTCAACGTTCATTTAAATGTTCATCAATTTCATAATAATATCGTAGTCACTGATCCATCAGCTGTATTTACTGTCAATTGAAAGGGTACGACAACGCGGAACTAGTATGACAATGCGTAATAGGTTTAATTATAATTGAACAGACGCGGTGTAGTGACGCGTGATGGAACGATGTGGAGTTGGATAAGATTCGGTGTGAATTATTTGTTGCATAGCGTATGTTTGAAATTTTTAAAACGTCACAGGAAATGTCACGAATATTAATGCTTTCATTTGTGTTTATTTAATGTGCACAATTAATGCTGCACTACTTTCTTTCGTGCATAATTTAGTCTGGTAACCTGAAACTAATCCCTACTGTTTTATTAGATGCGTATGTTTACCGGATTCAAAACTACGGCTTGTGTTGTGAATTGATAATTCCAAAGCCTGACATTATCTTCACTGGTGCAATAAGTCAACGGATTACGTACACGAAGCGTAAATAAAACGTGTTGACACAAGAGACCAGAATAACATAATTGGAACACATGTGAGTTTTTTAAAGACATATAGCGTACACATATATGCACAAATAGTCCCTTGTAAAGACAGATATAGCGTACACACGTATGCACAAATAGTCCCTTGTAAAGACAGATATAGCGTACACACTTATGCACAAATAGTCCCTTGTAAAGACAGATATAGCGTACACACGTATGCACAAATAGTCCCTTGTAAAGACAGATATAGCGTACACACGTATGCATAAATAGTCCCTTGTAAAGACAGA
>CM034541.1:26231113-26328663 GCA_020002185.1 Paraescarpia echinospica
GAGATAAATCGTGGTCTTATAGATGTGATAATAATAATAAAAATATTTTTATTTTGTTAAGCGCCACATTCAATGTTGTTCACAGCGCTTTAGAATGGTATTCTATGTTAAAAATAATAAAGTATAATATAACATAATATAACGTGTGTGTAACATAATATAATGTGCGTGTCTGTGTGTGTGTGTGTGTGTGCGTGCGTGCGTGCGTGTGTGTGTGTGTGTGTGTGTGTGTGTGTGTGTGCGTGCGTGCGTGCTTGTTGTTCCAATGTTTCGGACCTCAATTAGATAGCGATCACAAAATAAATAAAGCAAAATAAACAACGTTGTTGAAAATAGTTTTAATTATATTATGCTTCCACGTTTCATAGTACATTAAAACTGACTGAAACTCAGTCAATATTGCCGATTGGGACTCACGGGAGTACACTGTAATTATGTTAAAGGCATAGCTAAGTTTTTGCTCGTCTGTTCCTCAGGTACACGGAGAAGAAAACGACTAACGTCATTGTATACGGAGCACTGCTGCGATTGATGGGCGATATGTTCCAACACCAACACAGCCCGGACCACCGCTGACGGACCGAGCAGTTCACAAGTCTGCAGGCCGATATCCAGTCAATAAACGACACACGTCAACACGGAGGAAATACCAATCACCACACGTGACCAAAACCGATATGGATCAACCGCCGACCAGACTGCTTAGAGCGCCGTAGTTATGGCGCGTGTCGTTATAAACGCACGCGACACGAGTCAGTCAGGCGCAAGTTATAATCAATCGAAGTCGATTAACCACTATCAGATTGAAAATGTGGTGGTGGTTTGGTTAGTGCTGCTTGTGTGCGGGAACCCGAACATACATGCATAATTGTATGACTAACCCATGGTACGGTCAGAAAAATCTGCGGATTATTGCTTCAAGAGTTTTATTACAGTATAATTCTACACTACATTTCAGCAGAATTTTCAACTTTGTAAAGTTCGTGGCCCACTCTAAAATTGGTTCTGACTCAACAGTTTGTGGTCCATTTCAACCAACGGTCGTTCATACAATAACATAACAGTTAAATAACATAAGCATTGTCAGTGTTGGAAGTACAATTTCTGATATTTTCTGAAAAGATACAGCGGACCGCTCGAAAAATTGATGGCAAGAATTTCGAACACTGCTTAGTGAATTGCAGACACAGGTGTCTCACAAAACGAAACACGTTTGAGATGTGTCACAGTCGAATTATGTATAAATAGCATATGATGTAGACAGGAAACGTTATGCCAATTTTAGTCGCTGCCTAATGACGTAAGCATAGTGGTGCAATACTTATAACATGTTTAGAAAGGCAGATGCATCGAACTACTTCCACTAAATCATATATTTTTAATTTCTTTATTTCCAGTTGACCAAAAAACAACGTAGATGTACGATGACATGTATACATATGTGATACAATTCTGAAGTTCAAATGGAAAGGGAGAAAATTGAAGCATATTGCTTATTAGCACTTTTCCCCAACACCAATATAACAGGTGCATCGAATTAACAGGAAACATTAATGTGTAGTATAATTATAGTAAATAAAGAATATACACGAATTGCTAACGTGAAATCAACTCCACTTTCCGTATCAATAAACAATTTGATTACACAAATTGTATTGTTTGATCGATTTGAAACTATAAGTATTTTTGTTGCAGATCGCATAAGTGCATTATAGTAGTGATACATATGTATAGTATTTATTAAAGGACAATTGAGTTATTGTAGTTATTTCTGAAAATATTAATGTAATTTGAATTGTATAGTGGCACGTATACAGGACATTGCGCCTACCCTTCCATTAATTCCGCTTTTCGACAACATGCATACTTCATAAAGCAGAACTAAAGTTTGAACGAAGAGCGTTAGTTTGTGCAACACGTACAGACAATACACTGTAACTTCATCACATTCCTGTTGTGATTTTTCTGATGTTCTGTAAGATTATAAACTGTACACACAGTTATTTGATACATTCCACACATGTTCCCGAATTACTACCATTGTGTGCTTGTTACAGTGTATTGATAATTACTTTCTATGTAAGATAAAATTACACAGAAGGAAACATTAAACCGGTTAATACACACCACAATATCACCAACAGTGCTACTCTAAAATAGCGCATGTTCTGATTACTTCGTCAGCTTTGCGCAGTGGCAGTACCATAGCTAATGAGGTTTATCCGAGGCGTGGTTATTGCTAGTTGAAAACTATACCCAATACCCCGCACTGAGGACCTGAAATATGGTCTTATGTGCAATTTTTGACTACTCCTACGGGAGCAAAAATTAACAAAAAATAAATCAATTATTGTTTATACCACCTCATTGTAACGGTGGTACACATACTCGTTTAAAAAGACCCACATCATACATGCTCCTGAGATCTCTGGATGGGTCGATGGGGCGGGTGGTGTAGATAGAAACGGGCTCGGGTAGTGGGGAGATAATTCTTTGGATTTGTTAAAAGAAACTAATTCGACTCTTATTACACAGCATGCATTATGTGACGTGTTTTTGTTAAATTGTTATTGAATTTTCATTGGAATTCATTTGAAGTATTGTATACAACCGACACAGCAATTAATGTTATTCAGCTGATAGCGACAGAAACGTTTTATAAATGTATCCCTAACTGTGTTCATAAATATAAGAAACGTAAATGACGTCTTTGCGGTGAACAATGAGTCAACATGTCTGTAAACTAGGCATACATGAATGTGTTTCTGTCGTTGGTAATCTTATCCACCCCACAACCACTTCTAAAACTTTCAATAGTAAATCTGGCCACTCCACCATTGAGCTTGAAGTACTTCATGGATGTCCTCTAAACTTTTGATTTATTAATAATCTCCCGAAAAATCATTAGCATTCAGCGATGGTTATTCCGATAATGCCCTTCTATGTCTATGACGTATGCCATTTGTAACCCGGTCAATGTAAGTCTGTACAGTATTACAGGCGCCAAAGGCACGTTCTGGGTAGTTGGTCTTACGCAGATCCCGAAACGTGTATCCATACCCCGAAGCTTGGTTATGACCAGCTGATCACGTCCGGATGTTACACAAAGTCGATATAAATTAAGCTAAACATACGTATTTAGTAAACGACGTCTCTGCTAATGTGTATGCCGTACAATGCTTATTGAATAAGGTCGTTAGAAAACATCATGCGGGTATGTTTGTGTGTCACGCAGGGTCTACTCAAATGCTATAAACGACCGTATTTGGCAACTCTGTGATAACCGCATTATTAATTCATGGGTGACTAACTTAATTTCACGTGGAGCGGAACGGAATGTTGACAGTACAGCTAAGGAAATATCTTCGAGAAACGAGCTACATTTGTTTTCACGCGGTTGTAGGTCTAAGCCTATTTCTCTGGTATCGGGAGTTGTCACTCTAGTTCATCCTACGTCATGTACTGTCAATATCGTCTTCGTGGTCTCTCCTGAGGCCGGACGATTCACTCGGCAAATGACTGAACAATTAACAACCAGTGTTGACAAAACACAACTGTCTATCCATTGCCATACTCTTGTGAGATTCACACAAAACAATCTGTATTGTCCTATCTCTGTATGCATATTTTGATACCCTTCGTTCGATCCAGCCTATTCATGATCTCTCCAAGTCTGTGTAACATATGAACCTATACCCCCTATTACTTTTCCATGTCCACACAATCTCCCTCCCTTCGCTCTGTCTCTGTCTTTCTCTCTATCTCCTTTTCTCTGTTTCTTTGCTTCCCTTTTTTCTGAGTCTCTGTATCTCTGTCTCAGTCTGTCCGTCTCTTGTTACTCCTCTGTTCCCCCTCTCCCACCACACTGTCTCCCTTTCTCTCTCTCTCTCACCCACTCATCCTCTCTCTCTCCCTTTCTCTTCTTCTCCTCTTCATTCTTACTTTTCTCCCTCTCTTCCTCCCCCTCTCTAATCCATGTGTAATTGTTTGTGTGTGCGTGCGTGCGATGCGCGTGTGTGAGTGACTGAGTGAATGAGTGACTGAATGACTGAATGAGTTAGTAAAAGTGAGATATATATATATATATATATATATATAGAGAGAGAGAGAGAGAAGCCAACAGGGAGCGTGTGTGTGCGTGCGTTCGTGCGTGCGTGCGTGTGTGTGCGCGCATGTTTAAGACCAACTGCGTGCCAATATCCTTATTACATACGGGTAAATATGCGTTTTATTTATGCAAACGTCTTCCCCATAATAAACGTATCATGTCATTATGGTAATACAATATGAATGAAACATGTACCGGAACACAATCACAAATATTATTTTAGATAACAAATATTAAGGAAACTACATGATAACCTGATGACAACAATAATTTGAAAGCTGTTGAGTCAAAACGAATTCCACATTTATTACAAACCCTCATTCAGAATAACATAAAACAAGGACTTTAAAAATAGCATCGTTTCTATTTTATTTTGACAGTAATAAACCGCAAACAGGATACAAGATGGCCGATAGTAAGACAGTTTATATTAAAATGTATTTGTTATGAAAACATTGGTTGAATGGTAACAAATGGAAAGATCGTTGTCAACATGCGTAGAATCATCACATACACCACATCGACGCATTTGTATAGAATTTCATTGTATCCGGACTAACTGGATCAAATATGCGTTGGTGCACTAGTTAAACCATGCGTACTTGCGCCAGCGCTTCAACGCTTTCAACATATTTGTAAAAGTTATAAAATTGCACATAGAATATTGACATGTCATCGTGTATAGATATAACCACAATAATTTATCATTGTGCATTTAATATACTGTTTGTTGAAGTGGCTACCAGACCATTCTGATATCATCAGAACTAAATAAACTAATAAATAAATAAATAATATATAAATAAACTATAACACTACACTGTACACCTTATCAATAAGCAATACAATAGTTAAATCACACCTACATTAAAATATACAAATTAAGTTACGTGCGTTTTTATCACAGCCAGTGCTGATGTGTAATAATTGTTATGCGTCAGTGTGTCTTCGCAACTTACGAATACTGGTCAGCAGTCATCAAATGATGACTAAAATTCACTCAACATTCACAGTGTAATTATGATTCTGACTTCTGCCCCGCGCGTCATCTGTCTCAAAGTTTACACAATTAACAACGCCTATAAACCACAATGTTCTGAGATCAGTTGTCCGTTTCGGTTTTCCTGAGTATTACTTCCGCACTGGTGACGTGTGCGATTGGCAATAGTATCGCCAACTGACGTGTGTGAGGCGCACCTTGGCCGTTTGCTGAGTGATTGCGCTGTCGATCTATAAATAGATCAGCGACTTGTGAACTGCGCGATTCGCCCGCGGTAGACTTGTGAACTACTCCGTACGTCAGCCGTGGACTTATAAACTGTCTGGTTCGTAAACGGTTGACTTGTGAATCGCCCGTTCCCTCAGCGGTGATCCGGGTTGTAACGGTGTTGAAACATATCGCCCATCAACCGCAACAGTGCTCCGTACACCTGGACGTTGTTCGTTTTCTCTTCGTTGTACCTGGTAGACAGAAAGACAATATAAAAAACTATCAACAATTACGGGGGGTACTTTCAAATTACCTTTGCCAAGGTAGGATGCAAAGCAATAATTTGAATCTTTTTATCTCAATGCATTCGATGGAGTGCATTTAAATTATTTCAGCGTTTCAAAGTAACTTCAAGAAGCATGAGAAATGCGTTCACCAAAACTGTTCTGCAACCGGCCAGCTAGCGAGTTCTAGTTATCTCCAAGTTCCGTTTCGGGTAAGCCATCGCCTGTGGCATATTTATGGTTTATGCAACTGTTATCGCCCTTGGAATCAAGCTGAAAGTAAATTGTATAGCGCTAGTTATAGGCAAATATTGTCGCATGTGATATTATTAGCGTAGGATTAAAACTCAAAAGTAGGTGGCAGGTTGAAAGTATATATTACACTAGATACGTCGACATACGACTTTGCAAGAAGGAAGTTCATTTCGGAGTACATGTAGTGTTTACAACAAGTAGCAAAAGGTAACTTCTACATGTCTTTCTATTTATATCACCAGCTGGTACTGAGCAGTAGTTGAGATGACTGGGAGACCTAGAAATGCAGTGTAGGCCTACGGTATTTAGTAGTTTACATGCATCTGTTCGATAAGCGTTAATTAACACCAGTTTTCAATACAAGTGAAACGCTTTTAATAGGACCTATTGCCACTTTGTTATCAATGTCTGTGCCGCAACATAAAATACATAACTTAGTCGATATTCAATATTTTACTTTGTGTATTTAAAACTAGGGCACATTCATGTAAGACCGATGCATTTCTATATACCTCCCGAAATGTGAGCATTGTCAGTAACAAAGTGAATAGACTAGAAAGGTGATCATCAAATAACCAAGAAAGAGAACATATTTTGACGGAAACATTTTGGAGCCAGGGTACGTGTCGTTAAATGAAAACGTCTCTAATTTGACGAGTATTCGTTGTTATAAAGGACCTTGCTATAACGGACAATTGTTCACAACCGTTTCAAGAGACAACACATTTCTAGGTACAAGCGTTGTCCGATACACACTTGTTATATAGTATTATTTATATACATGATTAATAAACACGATCGTTACTGCCCACAACTACAGAATACTTACATATTATCGTAAGGCGGGTTTCTGTGATGGGCGTTGCAGCTGTGACACACGACGAAGTGCACCCGACTGGCAAGTTTCACGTCGGGCCGTACATCAGTCCCCACATTGGGGTTCCTGTCAGTGCTACTGCCGTTGGGCACGTTGCCCATGCCTTCCTGGCACGGAGACATCGGGGCCAGCGGTCTCGCGATGTTTCGTGGTGTTTCGAGACTGTTGAAGTGTTGGTTACAACAGGAGCAATAGCTGCTCTGGCGAATATTCCGCACGGCCACCACCATGTTCGCTCGAAATATGTCTTGATTATGTATGTGCTCTAACTCCAGTGCTGTTGGTTATACACCCGTTCGAGAGGTTCGATACGATTTCGTTTGGTTAGGGTTTCGTAAGCGCGCGGCTTCGAAGTACGCTATCCGCTTGCGATCGTACTGTTTATGAGATCAAACGTGTAAGCGGCGCGTATTTATAAGCCGCTAGCTACTAAGGTGACTATGTTTACAGCCCATGACTCGGTGCCCGCATGCGCCTCGGCAGTAACGGCGCGATCGCAGTGATCACGTCACGCTGTCACCGCGTAAGGTAAGCACCGCCCACCTGCTGGCTGTCAATCACGCGGAGGACGGTGGGAAATCCCCCGCGTTATTTCTACTGCGTGCAGTTGTTACACGGAAAGGTTGGGATCGATGTTCAAGTGCAGGATAGTCATCGCAAGGAGAGGTTTTTTTATTCGGCGCTGCGCATAGTAAATGATGTTGTCATGCCATGTCAGTGATACCGTTGTCTTCTGTTTACCTTGCTGTGGGCAGCAGGTTAAATTAGAACGTTTGTGTACACAGTGGCACACGCACGCAGCAACGCACACCCAAAACGAAAACATACACATACTGCTGCGCCAACGCACATACATACCTCAGACATTATCTCACACAGTTCACATATGTCTCTCAAACACGCACGCATGCACACGCACACATACACACGAACATACGCGCACACGCGCACGTATGCACGCATGCACGCACGCGTAGACACACGCTCAGACTGCACGCACGCATGCACACACACACGCGCGCACGCGCGCGCATACGCACACACACACACACACAAACACACACAAACACACACAAACACACACAAACACACACAAACACACACAAACACACACAAACACACACAAACACACAAACACACAAACACACACACACACACACACACACACACACACACACACACACACACACACACACACACACACACACACACACACGCACACACACATCTTAATATGGACTAACAGGGAGGTAAATTATATAAACTCGAACTAGGTGCCCTCGGAATCAAAAAAGAGAACCAGGCCACTCTCACCTCGATCACAGGGAGAAAAAAGAGCAACACCTGCGAGCATTGTCATTAACGTAGACCTAGTACTAGTACGGTACATTTGAACGATACAATCGTCGACTAAAGCCTGTTGTATAATTATAACGATGGCATTGCAATTAATTAAATCTAACACAATCCTCGATTACTCACGTTCAGCGAATCGGAAATTGTGAGTGTTCGCTCGCGACATTTACACCGTAACGACACACGCGACACTACTCGTAACAAACGAGTTCATTACCGTACGCGAACGGCGGGGAAACTGTCAACCGATACCGCAGCCATGTGAGGTCGCCTAGTGCAGTTGGACTAGTGCACCTCGTCCCGCGTAGTTCAGGCGTTGTTGGGACCGTTTCAATGAGATAACGAGCACATACGGAACATCTACCGATAAACGGAATCCCTCATTAAATTAAAGGAGCTTTTTTCAAAATGCAAAAAACCGCTGCCACACGTGACACAGGTAGATGCTATTTAACGCACATATCGGGGAGAAAAAAGGTATTTCGTTGAAACGGTGCCGACACAGGCGGCTCATAATTATTGTGCATTAAAAAAAGACGGCGGACCACCTGTGGTGGTGCGTCGAGGTAGAGTTGTGTGTTTACGGGCACGTCCTGCTGTACTGACAAGTTCGTGTTGCTAATTGCAACGCAGTTTACTCATTCGTTCGAGGTGTGTGTTTAGTGGGGGAGATGACGACTACACGGATGTGTTGTCGTCGTCTTGTACTTTGGCCTATTTGTTCAAATTAGAAATATAAAATAATGTTTATTGCACAACAACAAATACCAAGGGTGCACGTTGTATCAAAGCGGATACAGGAATTGGCATTGGGAACGCGTGTACGTGGTTGTTGACCGTACGTGTACACAGAGTTTACCTGGTTGTATTTTTAACAAGCGACGCGCATCTCGGAAACACAAAAATAGCGTCAAATGAAGTCGACGTTGCCCAATATTTTGTAGTGCCGGAAGTGCGGCCTAATCTCATGTATGTGATGTGTGCAACATCCTACGGTCTTCACTCGGCCATTGTTGCGTCAAGTAGTTTCCGCAGACAGTAGTTCGTATCTGAACATAATTTTATATATTCGGTTCCCCAGTTGAAACTGCTGAGCCATAACACATGCTGGAAAAACGCACTGCATAGCTCGTAACAAAGATATTGTTCAATCAGGTTATTTATTTATCGGATTATTGACTTTGATTAACCAAATGTCTACCGAAGTATGGCTGTCAACACAACACTTACACGTGATTTTACTTGACAAGCCATACGGCGCTTTTAGAATTTATAGGAACAAGAACAGGACGTTGACTTTGACCTCAAATTATAATTATAAAGTAACATATAATTAATTCGAAGTTGTTCACAATATGCTTAAGCAGGACAATATATTGCACACACACACACACACACACACACACACACACACACACACACACACACACACACACACACACACACACACACACACACACACACACACACACACACACTCGTCCATGTTTTCTTTTTTCTCTAGGTGGCCATCTAAGTGCTATTTTGGAGACGCTGTCGTCTGTCTTTCTCAGGATATGGCCAATCCAGTTCCATCTTCTTGTGGCGAGTATGTTTTTCATATTGGTTTGACTGGTAATTCCGAGCAGTTGCTTGTTGGAGATTTTTATGTGGAAGGTAGAAGGTGTTTGAGGTCAAGTTCTGTCATACGCCAGCATTTTGAGCCATATAGAAGAGTGGACAGGACCCAGCTTTGGCATAGTCTCAGCTTTATTCTACTGAAATATATTGTTGATCTCCAAACAGTTTTCAGTCTGAAGAAAGCACCTCTAGCCTTTTTCATGCGATTCTTGATGTCAACATCGGCCCCTCCATCTTTGCATACTACGCTTCCCAGATAGGTGAAGGTATCTGTGGTTTGCGATTCTTCATGATCGAGATATATTGATACCGGATATGTCTGATTTATTCCCATCATCTTGGATTTCCTTTTGTTTATCTTTAGTCCTACATTTTGGCTGGTGTCCTTGAGTGCGTTTGTCTTTTCCTGCATGTCATGTCGCGTATGAGACAGGAGTGCTACGTCATCAGCGAAGTCGACGTCATCGAGAAATGAGAACAACGTCAGTCTTATCCCTCTTATTGGTCTATCATATGAGGTCTCATTCTCACTCATTTATGTAAAACGATCATTGACCTTATTTTTGTAATTTCGGTGTCTAAAACTGTCTATCTGATTTTAAGTACAATTTAAATACAGCTGTACCTAGAGTGGCACATGAGTCACCAACAGTCCTGGAAACTATGTCAAATAAGCGCTGTATCGATTAGCCACCTTGCCTTGTCTCTCGACTGGAATAAACACGCCTTTTGTATCCATAAAACTCCGCGACTTGCTAACAACTGGTACAATTGTATTGATTTACGTCTCCGTCCTTGGTGGGGAAGATGACGACTACACAGATGTGTTGTTCTCGTCTTGTACTTTGGTCTATTTGTTCAAATTAGGTATGTAAAATAATGTTTACTGCACACAAAAAAATACCCAGGGCGCCCGTTGTATCAAAGCGGATCCGAAAATTGGCACTAGGAACGCGTGTACGTGGAAGTTGACCGTACGTGTACACACAGTTTAGTGGAGTCGGAAGATAGGGTCTCCACGAACCTCATGATATATTTTTCAAACTTACTTTTTGTAATCTTTAAGGTGTCTAGTAAACGAATGTTCATGTTTCCATCACGAAATATTGTCCCAAGGGGTCCATTCGGCGACCATCTTGGCGGCTATCTTGGATTTCCAACGAAAATCGATACATCTTAGTCACCATATTGGCTGCCATATTGGCCGCTATTTTGGAGAAAATAGTACAGTTTCTTGTACACGTATAATTGTAAAAGTTTGTGTTAATGTGTAATGCATTATCAATGTAATACCACAAAATATACATTTTAGTAAACAAATTGTGCCATGGAATTGAAATATGACAAAAGCAACAAAGAACGACTCCATCTTGGCTGTCATCTTGGAAAAAATAATTCTAAAATAACGAAATTTAGACGGGGTTATTTTCATGATTTAAACAAGTTGGATGTATTAAAACTCGAAAAATATGAAACAAATAAGTATAATTGACACTCGAAATTTAGCAAAATATCTGTCTACATACACATAACTTATAAGATTCCCATGAAGTCTAAAATCAACCGAAATTGCCAGTAATTAGTGGAAAAATAACAAAGTGTGAATTCAATAAATCAAAATACGAAGGAAACTGTTCTACTACTATTGTCATCTTGCGCGACAGGACAAACTATAGAAGCGGTAAGTACTTTCATTTTTTTATTGCGCTATTGTGTAGTCCTACCTAGTAATCGTCATTAAGAAGCTCATCATAATCAATCTCTTGCTCCTCTTCCTCTTCTTCATCCTCCACCTCCTGAGTAGTTATCTCTAGCAAGTCAATGAGGGAAGGGGGGGATAGGGCCACACGACCACACTGGCTCCAAGATACCATCCTACGTCTTCTTCCAGCCTTGGTCAGGATCACAGGGCTTGGGGCTCCAGAAGATCGCCTTGTCAGCTCGCTTGTAGTGGCAAGGCGGTAGTTCACACGGTCAATATGTGGGATAAGGCTGTCTCTGCAAGGTGGGAGCCGGGAGAGATCCACTTTAGATTTGATCGTCAGTTGCTCGTCCTCCCCTACCACCTGCTTCAGCATGGTACTGCGTACGGCATTGACATACTTCTCTCGGGCCTGGCCATACCTCAGACGCGTGAATGCCTCGATGGCATCCGCCACATCTGGCTTTATAGACCACTCATCACCAAGTTGTCTAAAAAAACATCGGTACATTATAAAATCATGCTCTACTAGTACTTGTATTCAGCAATTACCTTTTTGTTTTGCATAAATTTATTGGCCAGCAATTACATGATTGCCACAAAATACTACTGAAATTGTCATATAAAGAAAACCCTCTCACCTGAAGGCTGCGTGGTACTTGGGTGGCTCTGTAGGTTCTTCAGGGTCCGACCTTGCCCTTGCCCTTGCCCTTGAAGGCACTCGTTACATCTTCCCCGGTGAACATGCACAGGCCGAGTATCTTGGTGCAGTAGTCAGCTCCCTTCGATTCCGTCAGTTCACTGACATTCACAAGCTGGCGATGCTTTCCAGTCCCTGTATCGAGGTAGACGGTGAATGCAATGGAGTGAGCATGGTGTAGGAGGATGACGAAAATGTCGGTGTCTGGCGTCCTCACCACAGCTGACTTGTGCCCATATTTGAGGTAGAGCACTACCCGCGTGTCCGTCTCCTCCTGGTTCGACACGAGTTCATGGATCTCGCGTGCCGTTACCTGAAACACGTCATTGTGCGAATTGTGCTTATATATTAGGGCACCATTTTTATTATCTGTTTCTCATATCTGACCAACACGATTTTCGGCTCCGCCCCAAGAAAAAAAGAGCCTTTATCTCCCTACCCTATCAATTGGCAAAATTAAAAAAAATACCAAACATCTCAGAAAAATAGGTTACTCACGTCGCCCCCTGATGAGTCCAGCTGACACGCCTTGCCCTCCGCCACTGCCACAGCTGCCCCACTTTTATCGAGCCGAGATACTGCTGCCTTGCTCCCCACACCCGTAGTAGTATACAGAGGTGTGTCTTATTCTCCTCGTTTGCCAGGAATAGTATGAAGTCAATCGGCTTAATTGTTGCCGGCCCCCCTATGATATACAGCTGAGGGAAGCCACGGTGCAATCTCTCCAGAGCCTTGTTGGAGTCAGACAACATTCTTCTTAGCCACCATCTGATCTAGCACCTGAAGGCAATTTCACCAAACGTTGTGGGAAGGTTCGTCAGGGCGTGGAAAAGTGCGTTGCCATCCTGGATGTAGAGGGCATCTTTTGGATAAGGCACATCCCCGGGAGCATCTTCCATCAAGAAATGAATCATTGCGGCCTTGTTGGACTTATTGAAGAATCCGACAGCCGTGCCCTGAGGGACAGGGGTGAGCAAGTACCGCATCAGCTCGTCATGGGCAAGGGGCTCATCCAGGTGCTGCGACGTGATGAGCAGCATGAAAGCTAGGTCATTTTGCTCACGGTACTGGATAGCCTGCAAAGATGAACATGGGAAAAATGTGTTATACCTCACTTAGACCTCCATATCGTACTGCAACTATATTGAGATACAGTCAAAATAAACTTGCAAAATATAAAGGAAATAATAAGAAACAATCTGAATTTTTCCAAAGGGACTCACAAGGTAACCTTTGATGTGGCGTGTCACATATTATAGTTGTATTAGGAGTATGACGTCGCATACCATTCCCTGTGAGGAAGTGAGCTCGACTGCCTTGTTTGGAGGCCTCCATCGTCTTCAGCTTCTGCCTCTTGATGGGCTCAATAAACAGCTCCTCAGAGCCATTCACGATACGATCTCGGATGAACGCTTCCTTGGCCTCCTTACTGTTGTGTTATACACTTGTAACAGTAATATGTTATGAGAGGATGAGACAAACGCATGTATATGTCAAAATGGCTGTATTTTAGAAGACACGCGAGATCAGCAGTGATCTCACGAGACTAGTGAGAGGTAGGATGATCGAGACTAACGTCACATCTCCCTTCCAAGTTCAATGAGTGCTTGGAGACAACTCTCAACTATAGGTCCAGCCGTCGCGGTGGAATCACCACTCTCACAGAACGTGTCACCACTCCAGTGGGAGCTGTGACCGCTGGAGGTGACACTGGTCTCGGCTCGCGCATACGAAGCGCAACCGGTGTCGTCGTCATCTCGGTAGATGACGGGTCGGCGTCGTCTGCTCGCTCGTCAGCCGTCACGTTAGGAGTCGGCTGCAGATGTCGCCGATTTCTTCTTAGGCAGGACGTCGGCGTTCGCACTACATACGACCGAGATGTGTGTGCCGGACCTACCACCGTGCCGTTGACGTTCGCGTCTTTGACCCAGACTGGGTCGCCGGCCCGAAGAGTAGAAAGTGGTCGCGCGCGATGATATCGGTCGTACGCGTCTTTCTTCTTCTGACGCATCAGCTCTCTTCGCTCTCTCTCTCCCCTCGGCTCATCCCATCGGGGCAGAAGAGTCGCAGGCACCGTTGGCACTAACGTGCGCAGCTGTCGGCCCATGCTTAGTTCAGCAGGCGAATAGCCGCACTCTAGTGCTGTCGATCTGTACGCCAACAAGGCATCGTACGGGTCGACCGCCTTCTTTAGTAGATTCTTGACAGTCTGGACGGCGCGCTCAGACTTGCCGTTACTTTGAGGAAAGCGAGGGCTGCTCGTGATGTGTTCAAAGCCCTGCGCTCTCGCGAATTGCGCAAACTCAAATGATGAATACTGCGGCCCGTTGTCGGAGATCACGGTCTCCGGAATGCCATGCCGGGCGAAGATCGACTTCAGATGAAGAATAACTGATGACGAATCTGTTGTCTCCAGCCTGGCTACTTCGACGTAGCTGGAACAGTAGTCGACTACTAACAAGTAGGTCGACCGCCTGAAGAAGAACATGTCCGTCCCGACCTTCTGCCACGGCCGCAGATGACATTCCGACGCGATCATCGGTTCAGAGGGGTTTCGCCTCTCCCTTGCACACGTCGTGCAGTTCTTCACAACTTCCTCGAGTTGTCGACTCAGTCCAGGCCACCACACTGAGGCCTGTGCTCGCGCCCTACACTTGACTACTCCCTGGTGTCCCTCGTGTAGTCGATCTATCATCTCCAGTCTCATAGAGACCGGGATGACGAGACGTACTCCCTTGAGTAAGATGCCGTTGTGGACCGTAAGCTCTTGTTGACACTGCCAGTACGGTCTCAGAATCGACGGCAGAGAACAGTGGCTTGGCCAGCCCTCAGCACAGTAGCGCAGAACCTGGCTGCAGATCTCGTCACGCTGTTGCTGTTCCTTGATCTCCTGGCGACGTCTCTCCGTCGCCGGGATCTGTCCCACGACGAAATCTTCGTGAGCTGCCACTTCATCCGCGAACTGGAGTTCCGAGATGGTCAGCTCTCTCACGTGCGGGGCTCGCGACAGAGCATCGGCTGTAATCAGCTCCTTCCCCGGCACGTGCTCGATCGTGTACGTATAACGCATCAGGCGCATACGATAGCGTTGAATCCGTGGAGTCAGCTCATCCAAGTTCTTCTTCGAGCTTAAGAGTGTCACAAGCGGCTTGTGATCTGTCTCTACATGAAACTCCATACCGTACAGGTAATCGTGGAAGCGCTCCAGTGACCACGTTGTCGCAAGAGCTTCCTTGTCGATTTGAGAGTATCGTTGTTCAGTCGGCGTCATCGCCCGAGAAGCGTACGCCACTGGCCTGTTCGTACCATCGATCCTTTGTAGCAGGACAGCGCCAAGACCGAACGATGACGCATCTGCTGACACCGTCGTCGTCCTGTTCGGGTCATATAGCGCCAGCACTGGCGTCGCACTGAGTTCGGCCTTTACCGCGTCGAAAGCCGTCTGCTGACTCGGCCCCCAGAACCACTGCCTGTCCTTCTGTAGCAAATCACGCAACGGCTGCGTAACTGATGACAGCGTAGGCAAGAACTTTCCCAGCTGATTCGCCATGCCGAGGAAACGTCGTATGTGGCCTACATCTGTAGGCTGACCCATCTCTGTGATGGCCTTTACCTTGGCAGGATCGGCCTTGATGCCTTCAGCCGTCACGACGTGACCCAGGTAGGTGATGCTTGATTTGCTGAACTCGCATTTAGCAAAGTTCAAAGTCACTCCGTTGTCGGCCAGTCGCTTGAATACTGCCCGCACTCGTGTGTCGTGCTCCTCTGATGACGCGCCAAAGATGACGATATCATCCATCATACACAACACCCCGCTCAAGCCGTCAAGAACCGCACTCATGCGCTCCTGGAAGCGTTATGAACGGCGTTATGAACGTCGTCAGCTCCTGACAGTTTGGCGACAGGGGAATTTGCCAAAACCCCGAGTTGGCATCCAACATTGTGAAAACTTTCGCCCTAGCCAGTCGGCCAAGCGTCTGGTCGACTGAGGGCAGATCATGCTTTTCACGTCTGACACTCTCGTTGAGATGTGTCAGGTCGACACAGATACGCACTTTGTGCGTCACGACTCCATCTGACGACGTAGTAGTTGCCTTCGGTTTGGCTACCACTACCATGCCGGCGCACCAGTCTGTGGGCGCCTCGACTCGCCTGATGACACCTGTGTCTTCCATTCTCTGCAGCTCCTGTCTAACCGTCTCGAGCAGAGGAATCGACACCCGTCGCGGCGTCGACAACGCAAATGGGACCGCCCCCTCGCGTAACTGGATGTTGTAGTCGCCACGCATGCGACCCAACCCTACAAACAATTTCGGGTTGTCTTGTCTTATAACGTCGGCCGCTTCGACCGAGTCGACCGCCACACGTCGTACGAGATCGAGCATCTGGCAGACACGTCGACTGAGAAGTGACCGTCGTTGGCCACTGATGACGTAAACGTCCTCATCGACTACTGAGCCGTCACGCGACAGCTTGCCGACGAACTTGCCCTGGGCTTTTAGAACCATGTCGTTCGCGCCCACCAGCGTCTTCGACGTCATCTCCAGAGACGGACTTCCTGCCCGTCTGTAGTCGGCAGCCGAAATCACAGTGACGTCTGCACCCGTGTCGAGCTTGAAGCACACGTCAACTCGTTGTTTCGTCTTCATCACCTCGAGGCTGATCGTTGATGACCACGGCTGATCACCTTTCGTCACCTCTCCAAGGAAGGAATACCCCTCCTCGTCGTCTCGGCTGACTGTATCGACGGCCTTTGATGACCTACATACAGTTGAAAAATGACCACTGCGGTGGCACCTGAAGCATGTGGCTTCTCTCGCCGGACAGACTGCTCTCTGATGAGACGACCGTCCACAGAACTCGCACTTGCGCGACGTCTTCGTGGTCGTGGCCTGCGTCTGACCTCCTTGAGGCCTGTTGGTCTTCTGTCTCGTGCCGCCGCTAACTTTCTTCTTTGACTTGACGAAGTCCACACTCGTCCTTGTTGAAGAGGAAGCAAAGTTGCGAAGCATCGCCTGCTCTCGCTTGGCCGCCTCATTCTGACGTGCCATGTCGATTGCTCGCTTCAGCGTAAGCTCAGCGTCTAGCTGAAGTTTCAGCGAGAGCGTCGTGTCTCTGATTCCCACGACAATCCTGTCTCTTATCATCTCGTCGTTCAATTGACTGTAATCGCAGAACTCGGCCAGGCAGAAGAGAGCCGTGATGAAGGCGTCCACCATCTCCCCCTCCTCCTGACATCTTCGGTTAAACTTAGCCCGCTCGAAAATCGTGTTCCGACGAACTATGAAGTGTGAATCAAACTTTGACTTCACCACCTCATACCGCTCCCTTTCTTCAGCTGTTAAGCCAAAGCCGGCCATAATATCATCGGCTTCATCGCCCATGGCGTAAACCAATGCGTTCACCTGCATGGCTTCACTCTTCTCATTCAGAGCAGAAGCCAGCCGAAACCGCTCAAAACGCCTGATCCACTTTGGCCACTCGTTGGGCTTTGTGAACACAAAGGGATCAGGCGGAGATACGTGGAATGACTGCGCCATCTCCAAAAGTTCAGTAGGCAAAGCGACAAGTCATTGGCAGTAGCACATGTGAAGTAGCGTAGCAGCACTAGCGAAGCGTTAGTAGCGAAGCGGTATTGTTCAATCAATCAAAGTTCAGCGAAGCAGTGACAGCGAAGCTTTTACAGCGAAGCAGCAACAGCTTATCGTAACGTTCACTTACTCAGGCACGTACTGACGGTAAACTTCTGACATCATGTTGTGTTATACACTTGTAACAGTAATATGTTATGAGAGAATGAGACAAACGCATGTATATGTCAAAATGGCTGTATTTTAGAAGACACGCGAGATCAGCAGTGATCTCACGAGACTAGTGAGAGGTAGGATGATCGAGACTAACGTCACACTTACCAGCTGCCTCAGCACGGATCACATCAAACTCCACCTCCGGGGAAACAGGAGCACCAGACGCCTGATTATGCAGATTTATGTCATATTTTTCGAGTTTTAATGAATCCAACTTGTTTAAATCATGAAAATAACCCTGTCAATTGATTCCTCATGCCAAAATTACTCTGAAAAATGGGGTCATTTGTCTCTCTATGATATCTAGTTCAAAGGTTATGCCGTTTATCGATTTTCGTTGGAACTCCAAGATTACCGCCAAGATGGCCGCCAAACGGACCCCTTGGGACAATATTTCGTGATGGGAACATGAAAATGCGTTTACTAGATACCTTGAGGATTACAAAAAAGTAAGTTTGAAGAATATATCATGAGGTGCCATACAGCCATACGGCGTTTTTAGAATTGACAGGAACAAGAACAGGATGTTGACTTTGACCTCAAATTAAAAAGTAACAAATATAACAATATGCTTTTTAAAAATACTGTTTTTAACTAAGTTCATAATAATGAATACACACGTAATATAACAGAGTCAATGACTCCAATTAATACACATTTGTCGCTATCACAAGAGCCACTCAATTTCTAGTTCTTTCCAGCACCCAGCAAAGTTCTATTGACTGCCTAGTCTGCATATATTGTAGTTAGAATTTTATGTTCTTGTGAGCTCTCATTCTCACTCATTTATGTAAAACGATCTTTGACCTTATTTTTGTAATTTCGGTGTCTAAAACTGCCTATCTGATTTTAAGTACAGTTTAAGTACAGCTGTACCTAGAGTGGCACATTCGTGTATGTTCCGCTCGTCACGCGTGACTAAACTTCGTTCGCTGATGCGTTCTGTAAGTAGCAGCACCCATTTAATGGAGATTTGGCCTAATGAGTCACCAACAGTCCTGAAAACTATGTCAAATAAGCGCTGTATCGATTAGCCACCTTGCCTTGTCTCTCGACTGGAATAAACACGGCTTTTGTATCGATACAACTCCGCGACTTGCTAACAACGAGTACGATTGTATTGATTTTACATCTCCGTCCTTGAATGTGTCAACTAAATCCACTTCTGTTCCCGCCCTACTCTCCAAGACAGTCAATATTATAACACCACTTGTGTCATCCATCACGACCATGACAGAAACTGCCATATATGGTTGTGACCTGATTGCGGCGTCGTTTGTTTTGAACGATTACCAGTCTTTTGATGCACTAATTTACCTTGGCCATTAGTAACCCTATTGATTTTTTGGCGTTCGGTTTTCTGTTGTTACGTTGTGTGTAGCAAATTACGCAGTTGGGAATTTCCAGCGTTGAGATCACGGGTGAAGGTCCTTGCCAAAGAATACACAACATTATTCTGTGCGCTTCCCCTGGGAATGTATTATGGGGCTCGGTGCACAAATTAATTGGCCGATAAAGAAAATATAAATCGTCCGTTCCGTATACAAGACAGCACAAAGGATGTTTGTTTTTCACACACTGAATTGCGTACTGCCAATATAGATAGATCAAAATGCGATTGATTTATTCTACCTGTCAGAGATATAAAATATTGAATGACAAATAGTACGTGGATTGTGAAATATTGAAGTGTGATGCATTTGTGGAAAGATGAGTGTTAGTTCAGCCGCAATTGGTCCACAGAACAAAACTTTCTCGGGTGTAGTACAGAACATTATCATGCTTTAGAGTATACGTTTATATAATTCGGTGGATCCTCAGACTTGCCGCCGCCAAACCTCGCAAAAATTGAACAAATCGACCTCTGATGAATACAACTAAACAACTTGTACGTGCTATTGTGATTACCTGTGGATGGTAAAAACACAAAGACTAACTATACTATAGTGAACTCTGGTGAATACATCTAAAGAACCATTACTTCCTGCCCTGATCAAAATGGATTTCTGAGGTGTTGCCTCTTTAGCAGCAAGGTACTTGTATAATACAACGATATCGATACAAACGTATTATCTACGTATCTATTTAGCAATCCTAGTTCACTTGATTTCAATTTTTTTTAAACTGGCGCCGAAGCTAAGTTCTGATGGTGGTGACCCGTATGCGAGCAGTTTTCTCGCATAGTACCGAAAGCGAATGTGTGTAACACCGGAAATAAGATGTTTTGTTTTTGTAAAATTAAAGTGATATGTACATGGGTAACCACTGTAGGCAAATGTATAAATTAAAAGACAGTAGCAGTTACATAGATGTACGATTATAATCGAAAACGATCAAACCATTTTGGTAACGGCTGGCATGTAACGTGATGTAATTTTCTCGCGGGAGCCATTTTTAATATGTTATTGTTATTGTCGTGTTAACGATCTATGTCACAATTGTCGGTTTTTAATCCTGCTGAATAGAAAACATACAACATGTGAATATTCAGAGGTAAACACGTACAGTAGGGTAGGGTGGGGTTAGGAGTAACCTTGTTCCAATAATTGATCGCCATCCATTCCTCACTTGCTTACTTACTCCGCTTCATGCCCACTGTCATATAGGGCAGAAACAACGGTCTTCCACCTTTTCCTGTCTGCAGCTAGCTTTGCGGATTGGCCCCAGCTTATAGACCAGCGGCAAATCCCAAAAAAGTGCTTTATTTTAGGAGTTTAAATGACCCCCCATACACACACCAACATGTTATATCATTTGAAAGCACTACATCTCCCGACACAAAGAGGCTTGTCGTAGAGCTGCCAAGTGGTGCAGTAAGCGTGAAACCAAGGTCAAACAAGGTCACCGTCAAATGATGAATTTTCGAAATTGTGCGCTTTCGCAATTGTCTTAACATTACAATGATCGCCATCCATTGATGATGAATTATTTCATATAATGTCCAACAGTGACACGTACGGTCACAGGGCCGTGCTTATCTGCGGAGTTCGTGACATCTAGTTAACAATAATAAATTTAGTTACCAACATGTACTGTCCGGCTACTCTGCTAATAAAATGACGTCAATTAATGGAATGCCTTATTACTAATTTACATTGAATAAACATAAATTGTTTAAATATAACTTTTGTTATGACTACACGCTAGTGCTATTTCTGATACACTTGCATGCGTTATTAATATCCACGCTAAAGGCACGCGGTGAACAATGACTTGCTTATATTCATCTGATCTAATTGTCACTCCTTTAGCAACAATACTATTACGGAGTTATACATCGTCATTTCGCTATGTCGGTTTGTGTTTCCGTCTAACTATAAATCCGTTTACGTGGACATACGACCGATTTTGTACGCGCCTCTCGACGTAACCACAAAAATCTTTACAATAGAAACAAAGTCAAGAAATACGGTTCATTCTTAAGTAACTTATCCGGTATATGAGGGTTATAATTCCTGGTGCAATGTGTAAACACCCACTGACATATGTGCTTGGTGTATCTCCAGGTTCACGGTTTATTGTTAATGTGTTATAATTTCTTTCATTGATGACGTTCCAGTTCACACTTTATTATGTAGATTACAGGTGAACCCTCCTGTAGCCGCCCCCCTAGTGACTGACACAAAATGGTGGGGTTGGATTGGTCGTTTAATAGAGAGGGTGGTCATAATTATATGCAAGTGTGAAGATCGGGCCAAAATGTATGCATATACATGGACAGGCATATATATATGGACATCCATAATACTTGCACATGCATAGTACTTGTACATGCATATAACCTGCAAAGATATTCGGAGTTATTATTATAAGGTCTATTTTGTAATAATGTTATAAACGATCACTTTCTGGTGTTTAATAATAATTAATTTGCTATTAATAATTAGTTTGTAATAACTAATGACATTTCTTTTTATCTGAACATTGGCCGATGTCGAGGGTGTTTACGTGCGGTTTTACACTATAATATCTGGCTTTTTATAGCGAGTTGAGGGTTGGTCGGTTTACACAATTAGTTTAATATGGGTTTCAATGGAAAACACCAAATAGTTGGTAAACGGACGACACCAATTTTGGGAAAGTACTGGAGCGTTTGTGTGATGTGGTTTCTCCGTATGAGCCATTTTAAATATGTTATTGTCTTTTTCGTGTTAGTAATCAACGTAACAATTTTCGCCTTTTGGGCTATGTTGATCAACAAACTTACAGGGTTGACATATTTAGAGGTGACCACGGAAAGTAGGTTAGGGCGGGTCAAACAGAACCTGTTCCAATCACTTACCGCCATACATTTAATTGAGAATGAATTATTTCTTATGTGAAACAACGAGACGCGCAGTCTCCCAGTTGTGTCTGAATTTTTAACATTTCTGTAGAGCTCGTGACATTGAAATACTGCTGAGTTGATAACACTGAGCTGTGTAGGGTCCATGACAGCTAACGTCGTAGATTTCCCGACTAATCGGCCAAGCAAATGACAAGATTTGGCGGAATGTAATGTTACTAGTTTAACAAACATTTAACATCATATAATTATTTTAAGAATACCGTATAAGGAAATGCTATTTTTAATGCACATGAATGAGATATTAATACGCATGCCAAACGCGGCCCACATTGGACAATGACTTGCTTATTTTTGTGTGAGCTAATTGTCACTCCTTTAGCAGCAATACTATTATTATATTATACATCGTCATTTCGCTATGTCGGTTTGTGCAACGGGCTAACTATAACTCCGTGTTGGTGGACAAACTGGTTGGTGCATCTCCAGGTTTACGGTTTGCAGTTAAGGTATATGAGGGTTGTAGTTCCTGGTGCAATGTGTAAGCACTCACTAACATATGCATTTGGTGCTTCTCCAGGTTCACGGTTTGTAGTTAAGGTATATGAGGGTTGTAGTTCCTGGTGCAATGTGTAAGCACCCACTAACATATGCATTTGGTGCTTCTCCAGGTTCACGGTTTGTAGTTAAGGTATATGAGGGTTGTAGTTCCTGGTGCAATGTGTAAGCACCCACTAACATATGCACTTGGTGCATCTCCAGGTCCACGGTTTGTAGTTAAGGTATATGAGGGTTGTAGTTCCTGGTGCAATGTGTAAGCACCCACTAACATATGCACTTGGTGCATCTCCAGGTTCACGGTTTGCAGTTAAGGTATATGAGGGTTGTAGTTCCTGGTGCAATGTGTAAGCACCCACTAACATATGCACTTGGTGCACCTCCAGGTTCACGATTTGTAGTTAAGGTATATGAGGGTTGTAGTTCCTGGTGCAATGTGTAAGCACCCACTAACATATGCATTTGGTGCTTCTCCAGGTTCACGGTTTGTAGTTAAGGTATATGAGGGTTATAGTTCTTGGTGCAATGTGTAAGCACTCACTAACATATGCACTTGGTGCATCTCCAGGTTCACGGTTTGTAGTTAAGGTATATGAGGGTTATAGTTCCTGGTGCAATGTGTAAGCACCCACTAACATATGCACTTGGTGCACCTCCAGGTCCACGGTTTGTAGTTAAGGTATATGAGGGTTATAGTTCCTGGTGCAATGTGTAAGCACCCACTAACATATGCACTTGGTGCTTCTCCAGGTTCACGGTTTGTAGTTAAGGTATATGAGGGTTATAGTTCTTGATGCAATGTGTAAGCACTCACTAACATATGCACTTGGTGCATCTCCAGGTTCACGGTTTGTAGTTAAGGTATATGAGGGTTGTAGTTCCTGGTGCAATGTGTAAGCACCCACTAAAATATGCACTTGGTGCATCTCCAGGTTCACGGTTTGTAGTTAAGGTATATGAGGGTTATAGTTCCTGGTGCAATGTGTAAGCACCCACTAACATATGCACTTGGTGCTTCTCCAGGTTCACGGTTTGTAGTTAAGGTATATGAGGGTTATAGTTCTTGGTGCAATGTGTAAGCATTCACTAACATATGCACTTGGTGCATTTCCAGGTTCACGGTTTGTAGTTAAGGTATATGAGGGTTATAGTTCCTGGTGCAATGTGTAAGCACCCACTAACATATGCACTTGGTGCACCTCCAGGTTCACGGTTTGTAGTTAAGGTATATGAGGGTTATAGTTCCTGGTGCAATGTGTAAGCACCCACTAACATATGCATTTGGTGCTTCTCCAGGTTCACGGTTTGTAGTTAAGGTATATGAGGGTTATAGTTCTTGGTGCAATGTGTAAGCACTCACTAACATATGCACTTGGTGCATCTCCAAATTCACGGTTTGTAGTTAAAGTATATGAGGGTTATAGTTCCTGGTGCAATGTGTAAGCACCCACTAACATATGCACTTGGTGCACCTCCAGGTTCACGGTTTGTAGTTAAGGTATATGAGGGTTGTAGTTCCTGGTGCAGTGTGTAAGCACCCACTAACATATGCACTTGGTGCACCTCCAGGGTCACGGTTTGTAGTTAAGGAATATGAGGGTTATAGTTCCTGGTGCAATGTGTAAGCACTCACTAACATATGCACTTGGTGCATCTCCAGGTTCACGGTTTGTAGTTAAGGTATATGAGGGGTGTAGTTCCTGGTGCAATTTGTAAGCACCCACTAACATATGCACTTGGTGCACCTCCAGGTTCACGGTTTGTAGTTAAGGTATATGAGGGTTCCTGGTGCAATGTGTAAGCACCCACTAACATATGCACTTGGTGCACCTCCAGGTTCACGGTTTGTAGTTAAGGTATATGAGGGTTATAATTCCTGGTGCAATGTGTAAGCACTCACTAACATATGCACTTGGTGCACCTCCAGGTTCACGGTTTGTAGTTAAGGTATATGAGGGTTGTAGTTCCTGGTGCAATGTGTAAGCACTCACTAACATATGCACTTGGTGCATCTCCAGGTTCACGGTTTGTAGTTAAGGTATATGAGGGTTATAGTTCCTGGTGCAATGTGTAAGCACCCACTAACATATGCACTTGGTGCACCTCCAGGTTCACGGTTTGTAGTTAAGGTATATGAGGGTTGTAGTTCCTGGTGCAGTGTGTAAGCACCCACTAACATATGCACTTGGTGCACCTCCAGGGTCACGGTTTGTAGTTAAGGAATATGAGGGTTATAGTTCCTGGTGCAATGTGTAAGCACTCACTAACATATGCTCTTGGTGCATCTCCAGGTTCACGGTTTGTAGTTAAGGTATATGAGGGTTGTAGTTCCTGGTGCAATGTGTAAGCACCCACTAACATATGCACTCGGTGCATCTCCAGGTTCACGGTTTGTAGTTAAGGTATATGAGGGTTATAATTCCTGGTGCAATGTGTAAGCACTCACTAACATATGCACTTGGTGCACCTCCAGGTTCACGGTTTGTAGTTAAGGTATATGAGGGTTATAGTTCTTGGTGCAATGTGTAAGCACTCACTAACATATGCACTTGGTGCATCTCCAGGTTCACGGTTTGTAGTTAAGGTATATGAGGGTTACAGATCCTGGTGCAATGTGTAAGCACCCACTAACATATGCACTTGGTGCACCTCCAGGTTCACGGTTTGTAGTTAAGGTATATGAGGGTTATAGTTCCTGGTGCAATGTGTAAGCACCCACTAACATATGCACTTGGTGCATCTCCAGGTTCACGGTTTGTAGTTAAGGTATATGAGGGTTATAGTTCCTGGTGCAATGTGTAAGCACCCACTAACATATGCACTTGGTGCACCTCCAGGTTCACGGTTTGTAGTTAAGGTATATGAGGGTTATAGTTCCTGGTGCAATGTATAAGTACCCACTAACATATGCACTTGGTGCTTCTCCAGGTTCACGGTTTGTAGTTAAGGTATACGAGGGTTATAGTTCTTGGTGCAATGTGTAAGCACCCACTAACATATGCACTTGGTGCTTCTCCAGGTTCACGGTTTGTAGTTAAGGTATATGAGGGTTATAGTTCTTGGTGCAATGTGTAAGCACCCACTAATATATGCACTTGGTGCACCTCCAGGTTCACGGTTTGTAGTTAAGGTATATGAGGGTTGTAGTTCCTGGTGCAGTGTGTAAACACCCACTAACATATGCACTTGGTGCACCTCCAGGGTCACGGTTTGTAGTTAAGGTATATGAGGGTTATAATTCCTGGTGCAATGTGTAAGCACTCACTAACATATGCACTTGGTGCACCTCCAGGTTCACGATTTGTAGATAAGGTATATGAGGGTTATAATTCCTGGTGCAATGTGTAAGCACTCACTAACATATGCACTTGGTGCACCTCCAGGTTCACGGTTTGTAGTTAAGGTATATGAGGGTTATAGTTCCTGGTGCAATGTGTAAGCACCCACTAACATATGCACTTGGTGCACATCCAGGTTCACGGTTTGTAGTTTAGGTATATGAGGGTTATAGTTCCTGGTGCAATGTGTAAGTACCCACTAACATATGCACTTGGTGCATCTCCAGGTTCACGGTTTGTAGTTAAGGTATATGAGGGTTATAGTTCCTGGTGCAATGTGTAAGCACCCACTAACATATGCACTTGGTGCACCTCCAGGTTCACGGTTTGTAGTTAAAGTATATGAGGGTTATAGTTCCTGGTGCAATGTGTAAGCACCCACTAACATATGCATTTGGTGCTTCTCCAGGTTCACGGTTTGTAGTTAAGGTATATGAGGATTATAGTTCCTGGTGCAATGTGTAAGCACCCACTAACATATGCACTTGGTGCTTCTCCTGGTTCACGGTTTGTAGTTAAGGTATATGCGGGTTATAGTTCCTGGTGCAATGTGTAAGCACCCACTAACATATGCACTTGTTGCACCTCCAGGTTCACGGTTTGTAGTTTAGGTATATGAGGGTTATAGTTCCTGGTGCAACGTGTAAGTACCCACTAACATATCCACTTGGTGCATCTCCAGGTTCACGGTTTGTAGTTAAGGTATATGAGGGTTATAGTTCCTGGTGCAATGTGTAAGTACCCACTAACATATACACTTGGTGCACCTCCAGGTTCACGGTTTGTAGTTAAGGTATATGAGGGTTATAGTTCCTGGTGCAATGTGTAAGTACCCACTAACATATGCACTTGGTGCATCTCCAGGATCACGGTTTGTAGTTTAGGTATATGAGGGTTATAGTTCCTGGTGCAATGTGTAAGTACTCACTAACATATGCACTTGGTGCATTTCCAGGTTCACGGTTTGTAGTTAAGGTATATGAGGGTTATAGTTCCTGGTGCAATGTGTAAGCACCCACTAACATATGCACTTGGTGTACCTCCAGGTTCACGGTTTTTAGTTTAGGTATATGAGGGTTATAGTTCCTGGTGCAATGTGTAAGTACCCACTAACATATGCACTTGGTGCATCTCCAGGTTCACGGTTTGTAGTTAAGGTATATGAGGGTTATAGTTCCTGGTGCAATGTGTATGCACCCACTAACATATGCACTTGGTGCACCTCCAGGTTCACGGTTTGTAGTTAAAGTATATGAGGGTTATAGTTCCTGGTGCAATGTGTAAGCACCCACTAACATATGCATTTGGTGCTTCTCCAGGTTCACGGTTTGTAGTTAAGGTATATGAGGGTTATAGTTCCTGGTGCAATGTGTAAGCACCCACTAACATATGCACTTGGTGCATCTCCAGGTTCACGGTTTGTAGTTAAGGTATATGAGGGTTATAGTTCCTGGTGCAATGTGTAAGCACCCACTAACATATGCACTTGTTGCACCTCCAGGTTCACGGTTTGTAGTTTAGGTATATGAGGGTTATAGTTCCTGGTGCAACGTGTAAGTACCCACTAACATATCCACTTGGTGCATCTCCAGGTTCACGGTTTGTAGTTAAGGTATATGAGGGTTATAGTTCCTGGTGCAATGTGTAAGTACCCACTAACATATGCACTTGGTGCATCTCCAGGTTCACAGTTTGTAGTTAATGTATATGTGGGTTATAGTTCCTGGTGCAATGTGTAAGTACCCACTAACATATACACTTGGTGCACCTCCAGATTCACGGTTTGTAGTTAAGGTATATGAGGGTTATAGTTCCTGGTGCAATGTGTAAGTACCCACTAACATATGCACTTGGTGCATCTCCAGGTTCACAGTTTGTAGTTAAGGTATATGAGGGTTATAGTTCCTGGTGCAATGTGTAAGTACCCACTGACATATACACTTGGTGCACCTCCAGGTTCACGGTTTGTAGTTAAGGTATATGAGGGTTATAGTTCCTGGTGCAATGTATAAGCACCCACTAACATATGCACTTGGTTCATCTCCAGGTTCACGGTTTGTAGTTAAGATATATGAGGGTTATAGTTCCTGGTGCAATGTGTAAGCACCCACTGACATATGCACTTGGTGCATCTCCAGGTTCACGGTTTGTAGTTTAGGTATATGAGGGTTATAGTTCCTGGTGCAATGTGTAAGTACCCACTAACATATGCACTTGGTGCATCTCCTGGTTCACGGTTTGTAGTTAAGATATATGAGGGTTATAGTTCCTGGTGCAATGTGTAAGCACCCAGTAACATATGCACTTGGTGCACCTCCAGGTTCACGGTTTGTAGTTAAGGTATATGAGGGTTATAGTTCCTGGTGCAATGTGTAAGTACCCACTAACATATGCACTTGGTGCATCTCCAGGTTCACGGTTTGTAGTTTAGGTATATGAGGGTTATAGTTCCTGGTGCAATGTGTAAGTACCCACTAACATATGCACTTGGTGCATCTCCAGGTTCACGGTTTGTAGTTAAGGTATATGAGGGTTATAGTTCGTGGTGCAATGTGTAAGCACCCACTAACATATGCACTTGGTGCACCTCCAGGTTCACGGTTTGTAGTTTAGGTATATGAGGGTTATAGTTCCTGGTGCAATGTGTAAGTACCCACTAACATATGCACTTGGTGCATCTCCAGGTTCACAGTTTGTAGTTAAGGTACATGAGGGTTATAGTTCCTGGTGCAAAGTGTAAGCACCCACTATCATATGCATTTGGTGCATCTCCAGGTTTATGGTTTGTAGTTAAAGTATATGAGTGTTATAGTTCCTGGTGCAATGTGTAAGCACCCACTTACATATGCACTTGGTGCACCTCCAGGTTCACGGTTTGTAGTTTAGGTATATGAGGGTTATAGTTCCTGGTGCAACGTGTAAGTACCCACTAACATATGCACTTGGTGCATCTCCAGGTTCACGGTTTGTAGTTAAGGTATATGAGGGTTATAGTTCCTGGTGCAAAATGTAAGTTCCCACTAACATATGCACTTGGTGCATCTCCAGGTTCACAGTTTGTAGTTAAGGTATATGAGGGTTATAGTTCCTGGTGCAATGTGTAAGTACCCACTAACATATACACTTGGTGCACCTCCAGGTTCACGGTTTGTAGTTAAGGTATATGAGGGTTATAGTTCCTGGTGCAATGTGTAAGCACCCACTAACATATGCACTTGGTGCATCTCCAGGTTCACGGTTTGTAGTTAAGATATATGAGGGTTATAGTTGCTGGTGCAATGTGTAAGCACCCACTGACATATGCATTTGGTGCATCTCCAGGTTCACGGTTTGTAGTTTAGGTATATGAGGGTTATAGTTCCTGGTGCAATGTGTAAGTACCCACTAACATATGCACTTGGTGTACCTCCAGGTTCACGGTTTTTAGTTTAGGTATATGAGGGTTATAGTTCCTGGTGCAATGTGTAAGTACCCACTAACATATGCACTTGGTGCATCTCCAGGTTCACGGTTTGTAGTTAAGGTATATGAGGGTTATAGTTCCTGGTGCAATGTGTAAGCACCCACTAACATATGCACTTGGTGCACCTCCAGGTTCACGGTTTGTAGTTAAGATATATGAGGGTTATAGTTCCTGGTGCAATGTGTAAGCACCCACTAACATATGCACTTGGTGTACCTCCAGGTTCACGGTTTTTAGTTTAGGTATATGAGGGTTATAGTTCCTGGTGCAATGTGTAAGTACCCACTAACATATGCACTTGGTGCATCTCCAGGTTCACGGTTTGTAGTTAAGGTATATGAGGGTTATAGTTCGTGGTGCAATGTGTAAGCACCCACTAACATATGCACTTTGTGCACCTCCAGGTTCACGGTTTGTAGTTTAGGTATATGAGGGTTATAGTTCCTGGTGCAATGTGTAAGTACACACTAACTTATACACTTGGTACACCTCCAGGTTCACGGTTTGTAGTTAAGGTATATGAAGGTTATAGTTCCTGGTACAATGTTTAAGCACCCACTAACATATGCACTTGGTGCACCTCCAGGTTCACGGTTTGTAGTTAAGGTATATGAGGCTTATAGTTCCTGGTGCAATGTGTATGTACTCACTAACATATGCACTTGGTGCATCTCCAGGTTCACGGTTTGTAGTTAAGGTAGCCATAGGGGGGTGCTTAGTTCCTGGGTACGGGCATGGACTTCCCTGCTGCGCTGGTGCACCTCAAGGTTCACGGTTTGTAGTTAAGGTATGTGAGGGTTATAATTCCTGGTGCAATGTGTAAGCACTCACTAACATATGTACTTGGTGCACCTCCAGGTTCACGGTTTGTAGTTAAGGTATATGAGGGTTATAGTTCCTGGTGCAATGTGTAAGCACTCACTAACATATGCACTTGGTGCACCTCCAGGTTCACGGTTTGTAGTTAAGGTATATGAGGGTTATAGTTCCTGGTGCAATGTGTAAGCACCCACTAACATATGCACTTGGTGCACCTCCAGGTTCACGGTTTGTAGTTAAGGTATATGAGGGTTGTAGTTCCTGGTGCAATGTGTAAGCACCCACTAACATATGCATCTTGGTGCATCTCCGGGTTCACGGTTTGCAGTTAAGGTATATGAGGGTTGTAGTTCCTGATGCAATGTGTAAGCACCCACTAACATATGCACTTGGTGCACCTCCAGGTTCACGATTTGTAGTTAAGGTATATGAGGGTTGTAGTTCCTAGTGCAATGTGTAAGCACCCACTAACATTTGCATTTGGTGCTTCTCCAGGTTCACGGTTTGTAGTTAAGGTATATGAGGGTTGTAGTTCCTGGTGCAGTGTGTAAACACCCACTAACATATGCACTTGGTGCACCTCCAGGGTCACGGTTTGTAGTTAAGGTATATGAGAGTTATAATTCCTGGTGCAATGTGTAAGCACTCACTAACATATGCACTTGGTGCACCTCCAGGTTCACGATTTGTAGTTAAGGTATATGAGGGTTATAATTCCTGGTGCAATGTGTAAGCACTCACTAACATATGCACTTGGTGCACCTCCAGGTTCACGGTTTGTAGTTAAGGTATATGAGGGTTATAGTTCCTGGTGCAATGTGTAAGCACCCACTAACATATGCACTTGGTGCACATCCAGGTTCACGGTTTGTAGTTTAGGTATATGAGGGTTATAGTTCCTGGTGCAATGTGTAAGTACCCACTAACATATGCACTTGGTGCATCTCCAGGTTCACGGTTTGTAGTTAAGGTATATGAGGGTTATAGTTCCTGGTGCAATGTGTAAGCACCCACTAACATATGCACTTGGTGCACCTCCAGGTTCACGGTTTGTAGTTAAAGTATATGAGGGTTATAGTTCCTGGTGCTATGTGTAAGCACCCACTAACATATGCATTTGGTGCTTCTCCAGGTTCACGGTTTGTAGTTAAGGTATATGAGGATTATAGTTCCTGGTGCAATGTGTAAGCACCCACTAACATATGCACTTGGTGCTTCTCCTGGTTCACGGTTTGTAGTTAAGGTATATGCGGGTTATAGTTCCTGGTGCAATGTGTAAGCACCCACTAACATATGCACTTGTTGCACCTCCAGGTTCACGGTTTGTAGTTTAGGTATATGAGGGTTATAGTTCCTGGTGCAACGTGTAAGTACCCACTAACATATGCACTTGGTGCATCTCCAGGTTCACGGTTTGTAGTTAAGGTATATGAGGGTTATAGTTCCTGGTGCAATGTGTAAGTACCCACTAACATATGCACTTGGTGCATCTCCAGGTTCACAGTTTGTAGTTAAGATATATGAGGGTTATAGTTCCTGGTGCAATGTGTAAGCACTCACTAACATATGCACTTGGTGCATCTCCAGGTTCACGGTTTGTAGTTAAGGTATATGAGGGGTGTAGTTCCTGGTGCAATTTGTAAGCACCCACTAACATATGCACTTGGTGCATCTCCAGGTTCACGGTTTGTAGTTAAGGTATATGAGGGTTATAATTCCTGGTGCAATGTGTAAGCACTCACTAACATATGCACTTGGTGCACCTCCAGGTTCACGGTTTGTAGTTAAGGTATATGAGGGTTATAGTTCCTGGTGCAATGTGTAAGCACTCACTAACATATGCACTTGGTGCATCTCCAGGTTCACGGTTTGTAGTTAAGGTATATGAGGGTTATAGTTCCTGGTGCAATGTGTAAGCACCCACTAACATATGCACTTGGTGCTTCTCCAGGTTCACGGTTTGTAGTTAAGGTATATGAGGGTTGTAGTTCCTGGTGCAATGTGTAAGCACTCACTAACATATGCACTTGGTGCATCTCCAGGTTCACGGTTTGTAGTTAAGGTATATGAGGATTATAGTTCCTGGTGCAATGTGTAAGCACCCACTAACATATGCACTTGGTGCACCTCCAGGTTCACGGTTTGTAGTTAAGGTATATGAGGGTTGTAGTTCCTGGTGCAGTGTGTAAGCACCCACTAACATATGCACTTGGTGCACCTCCAGGGTCACGGTTTGTAGTTAAGGAATATGAGGGTTATAGTTCCTGGTGCAATGTGTAAGCACTTACTAACATATGCTCTTGGTGCATCTCCAGGTTCACGGTTTGTAGTTAAGGTATATGAGGGTTGTAGTTCCTGGTGCAATGTGTAAGCACCCACTAACATATGCACTCGGTGCATCTCCAGGTTCACGGTTTGTAGTTAAGGTATATGAGGGTTATAATTCCTGGTGCAATGTGTAAGCACTCACTAACATATGCACTTGGTGCACCTCCAGGTTCACGGTTTGTAGTTAAGGTATATGAGGGTTATAGTTCTTGGTGCAATGTGTAAGCACTCACTAACATATGCACTTGGTGCATCTCCAGGTTCACGGTTTGTAGTTAAGGTATATGAGGGTTACAGATCCTGGTGCAATGTGTAAGCACCCACTAACATATGCACTTGGTGCACCTCCAGGTTCACGGTTTGTAGTTTAGGTATATGAGGGTTATAGTTCCTGGTGCAACGTGTAAGTACCCACTAACATATGCACTTGGTGCATCTCCAGGTTCAAAGTTTGTAGTTAAGGTATATGAGGGTTATAGTTCCTGGTGCAATGTGTCAGTACCCACTAACATATACACTTGGTGCACCTCCAGGTTCACGGTTTGTAGTTAAGGTATATGAGGGTTATAGTTCCTGGTGCAATGTGTAAGCACCCACTAACATATGCACTTGGTGCATCTCCAGGTTCACGGTTTGTAGTTAAGATATATGAGGATTATAGTTCCTGGTGCAATGTGTAAGCACCCACTGACATATGCATTTGGTGCATCTCCAGGTTCACGGTTTGTAGTTTAGGTATATGAGGGTTATAGTTCCTGGTGCAATGTGTAAGTACCCACTAACATATGCACTTGGTGCATCTCCAGGTTCACGGTTTGTAGTTAAGGTATATGAGGGTTATAGTTCCTGGTGCAATGTGTAAGCACCCACTAACATATGCACTTGGTGCACCTCCAGGTCCACGGTTTGTAGTTAAGGTATATGAGGGTTATAGATCCTGGTGCAATGTGTAAGCATCCACTAACATATGCACTTGGTGCTTCTCCAGGTTCACGGTTTGTAGTTAAGGTATATGAGGGTTATAGTTCTTGGTGCAATGTGTAAGCACTCACTAACATATGCACTTGGTGCATCTCCAGGTTCACGGTTTGTAGTTAAGGTATATGAGGGTTGTAGTTCCTGGTGCAATGTGTAAGCACCCACTAAAATATGCACTTGGTGCATCTCCAGGTTCACGGTTTGTAGTTAAGGTATATGAGGGTTATAGTTCCTGGTGCAATGTGTAAGCACCCACTAACATATGCACTTGGTGCTTCTCCAGGTTCACGGTTTGTAGTTAAGGTATATGAGGGTTATAGTTCTTGGTGCAATGTGTAAGCACTCACTAACATATGCACTTGGTGCATCTCCAGGTTCACGGTTTGTAGTTAAGGTATATGAGGGTTATAGTTCCTGGTGCAATGTGTAAGCACCCACTAACATATGCACTTGGTGCACCTCCAGGTTCACGGTTTGTAGTTAAGGTATATGAGGGTTATAGTTCCTGGTGCAATGTGTAAGCACCCACTAACATATGCACTTGGTGCTTCTCCAGGTTCACGGTTTGTAGTTAAGGTATATGAGGGTTATAGTTCTTGGTGCAATGTGTAAGCACTCACTAACATATGCACTTGGTGCATCTCCAAATTCACGGTTTGTAGTTAAAGTATATGAGGGTTATAGTTCCTGGTGCAATGTGTAAGCACCCACTAACATATGCACTTGGTGCACCTCCAGGTTCACGGTTTGTAGTTAAGGTATATGAGGGTTGTAGTTCCTGGTGCAGTGTGTAAGCACCCACTAACATATGCACTTGGTGCACCTCCAGGGTCACGGTTTGTAGTTAAGGAATATGAGGGTTATAGTTCCTGGTGCAATGTGTAAGCACTCACTAACATATGCACTTGGTGCATCTCCAGGTTCACGGTTTGTAGTTAAGGTATATGAGGGGTGTAGTTCCTGGTGCAATTTGTAAGCACCCACTAACATATGCACTTGGTGCACCTCAAGGTTCACGGTTTGTAGTTAAGGTATGTGAGGGTTATAATTCCTGGTGCAATGTGTAAGCACTCACTAACATATGTACTTGGTGCACCTCCAGGTTCACGGTTTGTAGTTAAGGTATATGAGGGTTATAGTTCTTGGTGCAATGTGTAAGCACTCACTAACATATGCACTTGGTGCATCTCCAGGTTCACGGTTTGTAGTTAAGGTATATGAGGGTTATAGTTCCTGGTGCAATGTGTAAGCACCCACTAACATATGCACTTGGTGCACCTCCAGGTTCACGGTTTGTAGTTAAGGTATATGAGGGTTGTAGTTCCTGGTGCAATGTGTAAGCACCCACTAACATATGCACTTGGTGCATCTCCGGGTTCACGGTTTGCAGTTAAGGTATATGAGGGTTGTAGTTCCTGATGCAATGTGTAAGCACCCACTAACATATGCACTTGGTGCACCTCCAGGTTCACGATTTGTAGTTAAGGTATATGAGGGTTGTAGTTCCTAGTGCAATGTGTAAGCACCCACTAACATATGCATTTGGTGCTTCTCCAGGTTCACGGTTTGTAGTTAAGGTATATGAGGGTTGTAGTTCCTGGTGCAGTGTGTAAACACCCACTAACATATGCACTTGGTGCACCTCCAGGGTCACGGTTTGTAGTTAAGGTATATGAGAGTTATAATTCCTGGTGCAATGTGTAAGCACTCACTAACATATGCACTTGGTGCACCTCCAGGTTCACGATTTGTAGTTAAGGTATATGAGGGTTATAATTCCTGGTGCAATGTGTAAGCACTCACTAACATATGCACTTGGTGCACCTCCAGGTTCACGGTTTGTAGTTAAGGTATATGAGGGTTATAGTTCCTGGTGCAATGTGTAAGCACCCACTAACATATGCACTTGGTGCACATCCAGGTTCACGGTTTGTAGTTTAGGTATATGAGTGTTATAGTTCCTGGTGCAATGTGTAAGTACCCACTAACATATGCACTTGGTGCATCTCCAGGTTCACGGTTTGTAGTTAAGGTATATGAGGGTTATAGTTCCTGGTGCAATGTGTAAGCACCCACTAACATATGCACTTGGTGCACCTCCAGGTTCACGGTTTGTAGTTAAAGTATATGAGGGTTATAGTTCCTGGTGCTATGTGTAAGCACCCACTAACATATGCATTTGGTGCTTCTCCAGGTTCACGGTTTGTAGTTAAGGTATATGAGGATTATAGTTCCTGGTGCAATGTGTAAGCACCCACTAACATATGCACTTGGTGCTTCTCCTGGTTCACGGTTTGTAGTTAAGGTATATGCGGGTTATAGTTCCTGGTGCAATGTGTAAGCACCCACTAACATATGCACTTGTTGCACCTCCAGGTTCACGGTTTGTAGTTTAGGTATATGAGGGTTATAGTTCCTGGTGCAACGTGTAAGTACCCACTAACATATGCACTTGGTGCATCTCCAGGTTCACGGTTTGTAGTTAAGGTATATGAGGGTTATAGTTCCTGGTGCAATGTGTAAGTACCCACTAACATATGCACTTGGTGCATCTCCAGGTTCACAGTTTGTAGTTAAGATATATGAGGGTTATAGTTCCTGGTGCAATGTGTAAGCACTCACTAACATATGCACTTGGTGCATCTCCAGGTTCACGGTTTGTAGTTAAGGTATATGAGGGGTGTAGTTCCTGGTGCAATTTGTAAGCACCCACTAACATATGCACTTGGTGCATCTCCAGGTTCACGGTTTGTAGTTAAGGTATATGAGGGTTATAATTCCTGGTGCAATGTGTAAGCACTCACTAACATATGCACTTGGTGCACCTCAAGGTTCACGGTTTGTAGTTAAGGTATGTGAGGGTTATAATTCCTGGTGCAATGTGTAAGCACTCACTAACATATGCACTTGGTGCACCTCCAGGTTCACGGTTTGTAGTTAAGGTATATGAGGGTTATAGTTCTTGGTGCAATGTGTAAGCACTCACTAACATATGCACTTGGTGCACCTCCAGGTTCACGGTTTGTAGTTAAGGTATATGAGGGTTGTAGTTCCTGGTGCAATGTGTAAGCACTCACTAACATATGCACTTGGTGCATCTCCAGGTTCACGGTTTGTAGTTAAGGTATATGAGGGTTATAGTTCCTGGTGCAATGTGTAAGCACCCACTAACATATGCACTTGGTGCACCTCCAGGTTCACGGTTTGTAGTTAAGGTATATGAGGGTTGTAGTTCCTGGTGCAGTGTGTAAGCACCCACTAACATATGCACTTGGTGCACCTCCAGGGTCACGGTTTGTAGTTAAGGAATATGAGGGTTATAGTTCCTGGTGCAATGTGTAAGCACTTACTAACATATGCTCTTGGTGCATCTCCAGGTTCACGGTTTGTAGTTAAGGTATATGAGGGTTGTAGTTCCTGGTGCAATGTGTAAGCACCCACTAACATATGCACTCGGTGCATCTCCAGGTTCACGGTTTGTAGTTAAGGTATATGAGGGTTATAATTCCTGGTGCAATGTGTAAGCGCTCACTAACATATGCACTTGGTGCACCTCCAGGTTCACGGTTTGTAGTTAAGGTATATGAGGGTTATAGTTCTTGGTGCAATGTGTAAGCACTCACTAACATATGCACTTGGTGCATCTCCAGGTTCACGGTTTGTAGTTAAGGTATATGAGGGTTACAGATCCTGGTGCAATGTGTAAGCACCCACTAACATATGCACTTGGTGCACCTCCAGGTTCACGGTTTGTAGTTTAGGTATATGAGGGTTATAGTTCCTGGTGCAACGTGTAAGTACCCACTAACATATGCACTTGGTGCATCTCCAGGTTCAAAGTTTGTAGTTAAGGTATATGAGGGTTATAGTTCCTGGTGCAATGTGTCAGTACCCACTAACATATACACTTGGTGCACCTCCAGGTTCACGGTTTGTAGTTAAGGTATATGTGGGTTATAGTTCCTGGTGCAATGTGTAAGCACCCACTAACATATGCACTTGGTGCATCTCCAGGTTCACGGTTTGTAGTTAAGATATATGAGGATTATAGTTCCTGGTGCAATGTGTAAGCACCCACTGACATATGCATTTGGTGCATCTCCAGGTTCACGGTTTGTAGTTTAGGTATATGAGGGTTATAGTTCCTGGTGCAATGTGTAAGTACCCACTAACATATGCACTTGGTGCATCTCCTGGTTCACGGTTTGTAGTTAAGATATATGAGGGTTATAGTTCCTGGTGCAATGTGTAAGCACCCACTAACATATGCACTTGGTGTACCTCCAGGTTCACGGTTTTTAGTTTAGGTATATGAGGGTTATAGTTCCTGGTGCAATGTGTAAGTACCCACTAACATATGCACTTGGTGCATCTCCAGGTTCACGGTTTGTAGTTAAGGTATATGAGGGTTATAGTTCCTGGTGCAATGTGTAAGCACCCACTAACATATGCACTTTGTGCACCTCCAGGTTCACGGTTTGTAGTTTAGGTATATGAGGGTTATAGTTCCTGGTGCAACGTGTAAGTACCCACTAACATATGCACTTGGTGCACCTCCAGGTTCACGGTTTGTAGTTTAGGTATATGAGGGTTATAGTTCCTGGTGCAACGTGTAAGTACCCACTAACATATGCACTTGGTGCATCTCCAGGTTCACAGTTTGTAGTTAAGGTATATGAGGGTTATAGTTCCTGGTGCAATGTGTAAGTACCCACTAACATATACACTTGGTGCACCTCCAGGTTCACGGTTTGTAGTTAAGGTATATGAGGGTTATAGTTCCTGGTGCAATGTGTAAGCACCCACTAACATATGCACTTGGTGCATCTCCAGGTTCACGGTTTGTAGTTAAGATATATGAGGGTTATAGTTCCTGGTGCAATGTGTAAGCACCCACTGACATATGCACTTGGTGCATCTCCAGGTTCACGGTTTGTAGTTTAGGTATATGAGGGTTATAGTTCCTGGTGCAATGTGTAAGTACCCACTAACATATGCACTTGGTGCATCTCCTGGTTCACGGTTTGTAGTTAAGATATATGAGGGTTATAGTTCCTGGTGCAATGTGTAAGCACCCACTAACATATGCACTTGGTGTACCTCCAGGTTCACGGTTTTTAGTTTAGGTATATGAGGGTTATAGTTCCTGGTGCAATGTGTAAGTACCCACTAACATATGCACTTGGTGCATCTCCAGGTTCACGGTTTGTAGTTAAGGTATATGAGGGTTATAGTTCCTGGTGCAATGTGTAAGCACCCACTAACATATGCACTTTGTGCACCTCCAGATTCACGGTTTGTAGTTAAGATATATGAGGGTTATAGTTCCTGGTGCAATGTGTAAGCACCCACTAACATATGCACTTGGTGTACCTCCAGGTTCACGGTTTTTAGTTTAGGTATATGAGGGTTATAGTTCCTGGTGCAATGTGTAAGTACCCACTAACATATGCACTTGGTGCATCTCCAGGTTCACGGTTTGTAGTTAAGGTATATGAGGGTTATAGTTCGTGGTGCAATGTGTAAGCACCCACTAACATATGCACTTTGTGCACCTCCAGGTTCACGGTTTATAGTTTAGGTATATGAGGGTTATAGTTCCTGGTGCAATGTGTAAGTACCCACTAACTTATACACTTGGTACACCTCCAGGTTCACGGTTTGTAGTTAAAGTATATGAGGGTTGTAGTTCCTGGTGCAATGTGTAAGCACCCACTGAAGTATGCACTTGGTGCATCTCCAGGTTCACGGTTTGTAGTTAATGTATATGAGGGTTATAGTTCCTGGTACAATGTTTAAGCACCCACTAACATATGCACTTGGTGCACCTCCAGGTTCACGGTTTGTAGTTAAGGTATATGAGGGTTATAGTTCCTGGTGCAATGTGTAAGCAGCCACTAACATATGCACTTGGTGCACCTCCAGATTTACGATTTGTAGTTAAGTTATATGAGGATTATAGTTCCTGGTGCAATGTGTAAGCACCCACTAACATATGCACTTGGTGCATCTCCAGGTTGACGGTTTGCAGTTAAGGTATATGAGGGTTATAGTTCCTGGTGCAATGTGTAAGCACCCACTAACATATGCACTTGGTGCATCTCCAGGTTCACGGTTTGTAGTTAAGGTATATGGGGGTTATAGTTCTTGGTGCAATGTGTAAGCACCCACTGACATATGCACTTGGTGTACCTCCAGGTTCACGGTTTGTAGTTAAGGTATATGAGGGTTGTAGTTCCTGGTGCAATGTGTAAGCACCCACTGAAATATGCACTTGGTGCATCTCCAGGTTCACGGTTTGTAGTTAATGTATATGAGGGTTATAGTTCCTGGTACAATGTTTAAGCACCCACTAACATATGCACTTGGTGCACCTCCAGGTTCACGGTTTGTAGTTAAGGTATATGAGGGTTATAGTTCCTGGTGCAATGTGTAAGCACCCACTAACATATGCACTTGGTGCATCTCCAGGTTGACGGTTTGTAGTTAAGGTATATGAGGGTTATAGTTCCTGGTGCAATGTGTAAGCACCCACTAACATATGCACTTGGTGCATCTCCAGGTTCACGGTTTGTAGTTAAGGTAAATGAGGGTTATAGTTCTTGGTGCAATGTGTAAGCACCCACTGACATATGCACTTGGTGTACCTCCAGGTTCACGGTTTGTAGTTAAGGTATATGAGGGTTATAGTTCCTGGTGCAATGTGTAAGCACTCACTAACATATACATTTGGTGCATCTCCAGGTTGACGGTTTGTAGTTAAGGTATATGAGGGTTATAGTTCTTGGTGCAATGTGTAAGCACTCACTAACATATGCACTTGGTGCATCTCCAGGTTCACGGTTTGTAGTTAAGGTATATGAGGGTTATAGTTCTTGGTGTAATGTGTAAGCACCCACTAACATATGCATTTGGTGCATCTCCAGGTTCACGGTTTGTAGTTAAGGTGTTATAATTTCTTTCATTGATGACGTTCCATCTCACACGTTCATTATGTAGATTAAAAGAGAACCCTCCCGAAGCCGCCCCCCTAGTGACTGACACAGAATGAATGACTTGATTGGATTGGTTGTTTGATAGAGAGACAGGCCAGGTGTGCAGATCGGGTCAGATAGTTTGCATACTAGTACATGCATAACATCATATCCTGCAACCGTTTTCGAATTTATTATTATTATAAATATTATTTTGTTATATAGGAGGCCTAAACAATCACTTCACTAACAATTGATGATATTTCTTTTTATCTTAACATAGGTCAGTGTCGATGGGTTTGTTTATCGTCTTAGGCTGTCGTAACTTGCCGTAATATTGAGTAGAGGTGTGAACGTTTAAAAATAGTTTATACGGGTTTCAATATAAAAAATCAAGCAGTCTGTGATGGAGTTGCCGTTTTCAAGGAGTGGCCGTTGCCGAAAGGTGATCTTTGAGGTACTGTACTTCGGCCGATCCTTTACCATCAACCCCGCTGATTAGTTTATTATTTACTACATGACATATGACACTGCCGCCCACGCGTTTGTGGAGCGTAGTTAAACATTTACGCGATGGCTGTCCAGCTCGTAAGTTGATATAATGCAGGACTTGCTCGATTCGCTTGAATAAGCAACTAATATTTAGATTGTGGTAGTGAATTGGGTCATAACTATACATGAATGGTACCGCTACTCAACATGACTAAGTGATTGCGACAATGTCTGACACACATGCACTACTAAGTTTGATAGTTTTTATTAAAAAAACGTTTTTACTGCATCAAAAGCACATTGGGCAGGCCCTAGATGCTAGCCCCCCGACGTCGCAAAAAGAGAGGGACGTTTGACGTAAATTGATCTTACTCGTGCAATCGTGGTAGACACCCAGCACGTTGCCGAACAATGGAACGTATATATAATTTTATATCAACACGAACTAACCCAAATTGGCAGGACTAGGGTCATTTTATGAAAACACCGGAAACTATTTTGAATCATGTACACGATGTCCCTTTTATGAGAAAAATAACTGCAGACACTTGAAAGAAATAACTATCTAAGTACGTTTCACTATCATAAGTAAGATCAACTGTTAAACAAAACCCAGTTCCATTCACCGTGAACGTAACATTCAGTGGAACACGCATTCAGTGTGCTCTGCCCAACGCTTATATGTAGTTACAATTTCACAATCCGACGTTTATTTTTACATCACGACGTAATTGCATGCTTATTTACTTTTTTAATTATTTACGTCATCGTGTATACCGTCGAAGACACGTTTACATTGCGTTAAATTGTGTTAAAACGAATAACGACCTATACTGGGAAGATAAATAAATGGTTCCCAACGTAGAATTTGATAAATCATTGGGCATGTGAAATAAATAAAACACGTTTGCGATATACAATCCCCTGCAATAGTATTCGGCGTTAAGCAGAGCAGCTGAAATGTTCAGTCTTTTTTCTCAATTTGGGGCTTTAAAGAACCACCGACGACGACAAGCACCTAGCAGTGATCACCTTCAGTGCCTGAATAGAAAGGTCGGTTTGGCGATAATGTTCTGATAAAGGCTGACTAGTTGAATGGGATCTGATAAGACCATAACGCTGTAACCACAATATCTACAGACTAGTCAGTTAATAGATTTAACAAGATTTAACAAGATTGCCACCCAGAGAATTAACTCTAGGTGGCAGGTGGACAAGGAAGCCCTTTGGCTTATCGAGAGTCCGACCCTTTTATCTATGTGTATCCCGCCCGTCTGAGGTATGTGTCGATTTTATTTTTAAACATATTCACGCTACTAGCACCCACACAATCAGCAGGTAATCTGTTCCATTCATTTACAGTCCTTTGTGAAAATTAAAACTTTCTTATATCCAATCTACTCTGCTCCTTTGCCAATGTAAGTTCATGTCCTCTAGTCCTTCTATCTTTCTTAACTGAGACAAAAATATTTCTATCAATATTTTCATAACCCTTCAATATTTTAAACACTTCTATCTGATCTCCTCTCAATCTCCTGGTCTCTAGTGTTGTTAAACCGCATTTTTTAGGCGTATTTCGTAACTAAGATCCCTCAGTTTTGGTATCATTTTAGTTGCTCTCCTCTGCACTCTTTCTAGCATATCTGTCCTTCCTGCGATATGGCCTCCACGCTTGAATACAATATTCTAAATGAGGCCTAACTATTGTTTTGTACAGCGGTATTATTAGCTCTTTTTCCTTATACGTTATGTTTCGCCTAATTAATCCAAGGATTTGATTTCCCTTTGAAGCTGCAATTCCGCACTGCTCTGAAACCTTCATATCAGCACTAATGGTTAACCCTAAGTCCTTTTCTTTTACAGTAGTACTTAGTACAGTACCCCCCATTGTATATTCTACTTCTTCGTTCCCATGTCCTGTGTGGAGGCATTTACATTTCCCAAAATTGAACAGCATTTGCCACTTTTCAGACCATTTGATCAACCTGTCAAGATCATCTTGTAAATGCTGTCTATCTCCATCACTTTTAATCCTTCTAAACACTTTTGTATCATCCGCAAATTTCAACACCTTGCTTGTTATTTCATCATCCAAATCGTTGATATATATTAAGAATAATATAGGACCTAATACTGATCCCTGTGGTACCCCACTCAATACTGATTTCCAGTTTGAAGCCTCCCCATCAACTACTACACGTTGTCTTCTGTCAATCAACCATTGTTCTATCCAGTTTATTATACCATTTCCTATGCCATGGGCCTTTAGCTTAAGGAGTAATCTTTGATGTGGTACTTTGTCGAAAGCTTTTTGAAAATCTAAATAGATGATATCTACTGTTGATCCCTCATCTACCCACCTAGTGATGTCTTCCAAAAAACATAACATATTTGTTAGGCATGACCTCGCTTTTAAAAACCCATGTTGAGATGGGTTTATCAAGTTATGTTTAACAAGAAAATCCACCATGTGATCTTTAATTAGTCTTTCTAACAATTTACAAATCACTGATGTTAAACTCACTGGTCTATAGTTCTCTGACTTGTTTCTCGAACCTTTTTTGAATAACGGTATAATGTTTGCTTCTTTCCATTCTAAAGAAACCACTCCCTCTTCTAATGACAAATTGAAAACTGTTGCAAGCGGTATGCTAATTTGTTCTACAATTTCCAATAGTAGTTTGGGTGGAATACCATCCACTCCAGGTGATTTATTATCCTTCATAGCCCTTATTTTCTTACCTACCATTTCCGGGGTTACAATTAATTGTCCTAAATAGTCTGAATCTGCCCCCTTGAACTTAGCCTCTGGTACTGGCAGTGAACTAATATCTTCCCTGGTAAACACTGAACTAAAGTACTCATTCAGGTCTTCTGCCATTAAGAATCCCTCTGATATTATATTTCCAGCACTATCTTCTAGAGGACCGACTTTATCTTTAACTTTCTGTTTGCTTCGAACATACGCATAAAAACTCTTGCTGTCATGTTTTATATTACTAGCTAATTGTTGTTCATAGCTTCTCTTTGAATTTCTAATTTCAGCTGTAGCTTGGTTAAGTGCTTCTTTATAACTGTTGTAGTCTTCATCATTTCCAGTACATCTGTATGACTTCCACATCATTTGTTTGTACTTAATTTTTCTAATGGCTTCTTTCGATAAGTGTTCCTTTTTGGACCGTTTTCCTTGTTTTTTGAAGGGTACAAATTTATCGACTATGCAGTTAATTTCACTCTTTAATACATTCCAGCATTCTGTTGCCGTCTTATTTTTCAGTGTGTTATTCCAGTCTATCTTTGCTAAATATTTCCTCATGTCCTTATACCTTCCTTTGTGGAAATTTCTCCTATACTGCTTTTTACTATTCCTTTCTGATTTTACTTTGATGATAAAATGTATCTGGTTGTGATCGCTACTCCCCAGTGGCTCACATATCTTGACATTGTCAACTAATTCATTCTGTGAGGACAAAACTATGTCTAACACATTCTCACCCCTGGTTGGTTCTAGCACATGTTGAGAAAGGAATGTATCTTGAACTAAAACTAAAAACTTGTGGTCCTCACTCCCCATACTCTGTAGAGATTTCCATTGTATATGCCCGTGGTTAAAATCCCCCATAATAATACAGTCCCGTTTGCTTACTTCCCTTATAGCGTTTTGTATTTTTCATTCTCTTCTATGCTTATGTTTGGACTTCGATAAACTAACCCAACTGTTAACGTTGAGTTTCCTGTAACTATGTTACACCAAACAGCTTCTTCGCAATCTGCTTCTCTTTCTAATTTTATTTCATAAGCCTGAATAGATTCTTTAATATATAAAAATAACTCCACCTCCCTTTCTTCCTATTCTATCTTTTCTAAACATTACATATCCTGTCAGTCCCAATTCAGCATCTGATATATTGGTGGTGGTCCAGGATTCGGTTATACCTATTATATGAGGGTCAATATCTTCTACCATAATGTTTAGTTCATTTCTTTTGTTTACTATACTCCTTGCATTTAAACAAACACATTTATATCCAGCTTCAGAAGAGTTTTCCACAGTGTTATTTGCTGATTTATTTGTGCTGTCTTTATCTATGCCTCCATTTTCAGGCTTTTCTGTGAGTCCCCCCTGCGAATCTAGTTTAAATAGATACAACCTGTCCCACTGTCAACAGATCGCAGCAGGTTCTCTGAGAAAACTGCTGCCCCCTTTCCACTAAGATGGAGGCCATCTCTCATGTACATATCTTCCCTCCCAACAAAGTATCCCCATAAATCTGTGAATCCCACCCCCTCTTCGTCACACATCTGCTCAACTAGTGCGTTGATCGCCATCCTCTTACATTTTCTATACGTTGCCCCCCTTCCTCCCATTACTGGCAAAATTCCTGACAGAATAACCTGTTCAACTCTCGTCTTCTGTAGCTTCCTCACTAACTGTCTATACTTCTGTACTATCGCAGTTGTTCCCTCCCTGTCTGCATTATTTGTTCCTACATGTACCAGTATAGACCCCCCTTGCCATGTCCCAATACCTTCTCTACCCTGTCAGTTACATGTTCAATCCTAGCCCCCGGTAAACAAACAACGATGTCCTTCCCCTCGCTCAGTGCCTTGTCCGTCTTTTTCATAATGGAGTCGCCCATAAACACCCTCTCTTTCCTCATTGCCCCTCAATCACTGCCTTAGAGTAGCTCCTTCTTCGGTTTGCATCTGTCTGCTTGTTGTCTTTCCCCCCTGTCGTCTTCTCTCCTGTCACATTCTCTTCCGATCCATTCTTTCCTGTCGCTTTTTCTCTTGTCACCTTCCCTTTTATCGACTTCTCTTCTATCACATTTTCTCTCACTTCCTTTCGTCCCTTCTTCGTTCGTCCCATCTCGTTTTCCTCTCTCCTCTCCCTTCCCATCTTCCCTCCTTCCTTCTCTACGGTCACTTTCTTCCCTGTCACCTTCACGCTTGTCACGTTTTCTGTTGTCGATTTTCCAATTTCTTCTCCTCCAATCACCTTCCCTCCTCTCAATCTCCTTTCCTCAGTTTTCTTGCCACTGCTATTCTCCTTCAGTCTTGCAGTATTCTCACCTCTCTCCCTGTCGTCTCTCTCCATTCGACCTGCCTCCTTGCTAATTCCCATCTCCATTCCCTTCACAATATCTGTCAACCTAACTATCTCCTTCTGCAGACACTCCACCTTCCAACACCCAATGCACTGAAAGGTGAATCCTTCCTCCATGGTTTCTGCCCATGACTTCCCACAGCCGGACAATGCAAAATCTACCCAGCTGTGGCAGTGATCGCACACCAAGTGTCGCTTTGCCTTGACTTGCCGCTTGCAAGGCGCCATATCCCGATCAGAATTTATTTAATAACTTAACTAACTTAGTCTTTATAAAGACTGTTTCCTGTGTACTACAGCACACTTTAGGTTACAAATTTCAATTACACAGCCAACTATTTATCCTGACACGAACGCTAACATTACCGGTAGTAACCTAATTTAAATACAATCAATTACGTTACGTTAGGCTGCTTTATTTATTTAGGTTACGCCGCCCGACTATCGCCCTTGCTTAATTTTAACAACAGTGCTACCTAATCAAAATATCTAGCAAGTACTGGCTTACACAGATATTATCTTATGTAAGTAGTTTGATGGTTGTTACTTTATCTCCTATATATTCTACCACATAATCAGGTTTGTTAAATCTTGTTTTCAAATTATCTAAGCCTAAGTGAGTTACCCTATTATCACTTACTATACTAAGGTATTCTAAAATACTATAACTAACTAACTTTAAGCACAACTGCTACTCAATATATGTTTATTGCAACTTTATGAATGATATTAAGGCAAGAATAATACTTATCAATCAGTAATTCCACTTGTTTATCAACTTTTCTGCACCACCAATTTCTACGATCTATCTCCGCCAAATATAGCCTCGAAGAAAAAAATAGAAAGTTTCCGAGCGCTAGAAACAACTAGAACCGGAAGTACGAATTTGTGGTGAGGGGAGGGGTGCAATTAACACATGTACAATTAGCTATACAGTTTTTATCAGTCTGGCATCATTCGTCTGTTCACGTGTGTGTGTCTCACTCATTCGTGAACACTTGAACGAGTATGCGAGGATAACTATGTTTAATGAAAACAACTAGGCGTTGGAATTTTGTAGGTGCTTTGCAGTCACGTTCTTGGACAGGCGCGTACGTACGTTATTATGCAATCTGAAGAAGTGCACGTGGCGTTGTGAATAATTCACTGTAGGCATTGCAGAGATGTGAAGCAATCACTTATCTAAAGCACGCGCGAATATCAGCTAACTGAATTCTTCGAGGTAATATTTCAGAAAGTGATGAGACGTGTTGACTGTTTAGGATGGTGAACGATCAACTGTTACTTTCAAATGTTTACATCAGCCATACGCCGTCACTTCCTGCATATTAAACGTAGACCCTGCTGGGTGGTACGCAGTACTGGCGGCTCGGTCTACATGCCTGAAGTCAGCTACGACTTACATCACGTCAAGTCAATAATCAGGGAAGGTCTTGGGAACTTTCCGAAGACCTTTAGAGAAATGCGGTATGCTTTTTGTTTCCGCGAAGTAGCACTCCTGCGCATGTGATAAAAACGGTGTTTAGCGAAAACGCCCGCTGCACGATGCACAATGCTATGTTCGAGGTCAGGTCTACTATATACTGCGGATTCCGCTTATTGAAGTACAGTCGAATCTCGCTTTACGGTCACCTCGGTAATACAGCCACCTCGCAATTAAGGTCACCCTGGGATAGTCCCAAATTTGTTCCATATAAACTATACGAAATTTTGTTCCGTTAATATGGTCACCTTGCTAATCAGGTCAATTTAGTCCAGTCCCAAAGGAGACCATTCACCATTCGTTAAAATTTATTTATATAATATAGTAAAATGTTCGAATAAAAAGAAAAACATGTTTATCAAGGGTACAAATCCATCCAAATTGCATTTAATAAGCCCAAAATAGTATCTACAATTTGAAAGTTGCGCCTGAAAAATAAAATAAATAAAACTCACAACATTCAAGTAGCAAAGAAGCTGCCGCTATTGCCCGTAATTACGCCCGCAAATACCTTTGAAGGAATTAATACGTCACCTATATCCACGGGGCATGTGCTAATTTAAGCTATTCCGGTGTTCGGAATTTGTATTAAACGCCTGACGCGGCAGCTAAAAATACTGTCCTGATCAAAACACGATCCGGACACCAATGACAGTATTGACAAGATACCACACATTCGTCGGACTGGACTTAATCATTTCAGTAAGCCTTTACCTGTTCGTGAGGGTGCCCCACCCTCTCTGCTTAATTATTACATTAACGACGGGCGTTCCGCTAATCGTAAACACCTCCTTGCCTAACCAAGGAAGGTTCTCTTGACTCATCCACTCCTGCGATACATTTGACTTTCGACGCAGTGTTCTTGAGCCAGATGCAAATCGTACGGTGTCGGATGATTAGAATCTTGCGTTCAGTTGTGGCAGTTGTGCAGCTATGTGAGCTGGGCAGGGCAGAACTGGCGCGACGCGTTCTTGATTATCTGTCACCTTCATTTGTCCGCAATCTTATATTTTGCCCTCCCTGTGAAAGATCCCTGTTACACGCCTGCCTTGGATTACTTACATCAGTTTGTTTTCCAATAAGAACTAATTTTGAATTATACGAATGCGAAGGCATGGTCATGCATTTCCGCTGTTTATTTGGCGTCCGTTTTCAATTTATATAGCCTTCATAATATGAAAACTCGAGATGTTGTGTACAAGCAGAAAATGGCTACAGCGACTGGTTCCATGTGATGACTGGTGTCAGACAAGGCTGCAATCTTCCCCCTTTCTCTTTGATGTGGGCATCGACCTGGACTCTCAGACACATTCCAGGGCCGTCTCGTGGAATCAGTCAGCAAATACGCTAATGGCTGGGGCTTGTCATCATTTAAAAGAAGATAAAACATGCTGACAGGGGAGCACCAACCACCCACACATGTTTTGTTCAACCAGAAAAAAGTAGAAACAGTCGAAAGCTTCACCTACCTTGGCAGCTCCTTCAACAACCAAGGAATCATCAATCATGAACTAAACTGCAGAGTGGGGAAAGCGTTAGCTGAGGAAAATTTGGAACAACAAGAAATTTACTTTGAAATCTAAACTCCCTTTTATAACTCAAACGTTATACCAACCCTCCTATATGGATGTGAAACTTGGCAACTAAAAACAAGCCAAGAAAATAAAATTGATGCATTCGACACAAAATGCATGCGAAAGATCTTGGGCATACACTGGAGCAACCATGTGACGAACACAGATGTCCGGATACGATCAGGACAACTTCTGGCATCATCTACTATCAACAGAAGACGAATGAGCTGGCTCGGTCATGTCACAAAGCTCCCACCTACTAGACTTGCCCAACAAGCGCTATGGTGGATACCAGTTGGCCAGAGAAAGGGAGGACGACCAAGAATGAACTGGCACCAAACAATCGACCGCGACCTACAGCTGGTCAACAAAAGTTGGAGCGACGTCAGAACACTAGCAAGCGACATATCTGGATGGCGTGCTTTGACTGGCTAGTCGCGGGAGCCGCTAAGTCTAAATAAGTCATAATTTGTCGATTCAAACATTATTGTTTGAATCGATTTACTGTTGTTCTACTATAAACCAATTATTTGCAAATTTAGAAACGTGTGCCAATTTTAAGAAATTCCGTAGGTTCCCGTGTGTTTTATATGAGTCAAACCACTTCCCACATCTAGCGGGTGTAGCTTTTCAGTGAATTATTGAAACTAAAACAAAATAGCATGAAGGTTTATAATAACGCTTTTGCACACGCATTAGTTCGCATTTCCTTCAAAACATATCATTTTAGGAAACTGTTCGTCCAACAGTTTCACGCCCCGTTGTGTTCTGTATGCGTCATGTTATAGGTAGCACGAATCTTGCTGCAGAGGTGAAACGGCCACTTGCAGTACCCATCCGTCAATGTCAGGAACACCTTAGTCGATTGCTGTTACTCGGGAAGCACGCTTTCAAGTTAGTTTTACTACGGCATCGTTTGAGCTTAGTTTGCAGCTGGTAATGCGAAACATGTTTTGCAAACCGGAAACTCGGTCGCAACATCCGCATGTTGCAATACATTTATACTGTGTCCGGTAGTCAGATTAACTTTCTATTTATATGTAAGTTACATTACCTTATCTTACATAAGTATAGGCGTGTGTGAACCTGTGTTTGTGCGTACGATTTAACAGCCCCAAAATAAAGACGATTTTATAGAATTTACGTTAACTATTATATATTAGAAAGATCGATACACTATCAATTATATTGTTTTGGAACTTAGCCATATCAGGTATACGCTTTTCGACAAACAAATTTATCCTAATTACAATATTACAGTTGCCTCTTCGGTACGATTTCATTGTTCACAAAACGAAACATGTCAATTACAAATTCATAAGTGATAGATTAAGAGTACCAAAATAATTACTCAGACTCATTATTTCGCTAATTCACGGCAGGTTAATTTGCCAAGAGAAAATAGTAGGTACTAATGTTTATCGTAAATCAAAACAACGATGACGGTGGAAATCCACGAATGTCTCAACTAACCACTGTTCCGTTGTAGCACGAAGCAGTTTGTTTTGATACTGAGTAGACATGGCTGCGTATACACGATCCGGGAGCATCATTTGTTTTTCGTTGTCGTCATTTAATATCGTAGGTAATTACCACAATAGCTGCTTATGTAATATAAGACACGAACGAGCCATGATTACGACATGACGCCAAAGATCTGCGATTCCGCGCATTTCAATAAAACCACTTGTGTGCACTCATCAGATTTAAAAATTAATGATGTAGTGCCTAGGCCTAGCCTTGTTAATGCGACATGATGCCGCCACTGGCAAAACGCCGGCTAATATAAACAACGCATGATTATGCCCTCGATATCTTCGTCATTGTTGTCGCATTCCTCTTGAGAATTGGGTTTTACCGACACATGTTGGCGTCTCCTCGCCATTGGTGGCGAGTTTCACGATTAATTACGCCGTCGCTTATATCGATTACTCATTCATGCTTAAATTCGTTTCGTCATCTAATTTACTTGTTCTACGAATATTAATATTTGTTGACGGATATAATGATATGGAGTACCATTATTGCGTTTCATTTCAGTAGTACAACAAGAAGTACCAATACATATTTGGGTGGTAGGTATCTTGACAATATTCGAAGCGGACGCTTACTGTTTTTATCGCCTAGCCCATATGTATATTATGCCAATAAAGTGTACTTATAAAAAAACATTATTGTAAAATGCAATCACCTATTCTAACAAAACATGGCCATTAAAAAGATGACAGCAGATTATATTAATTGACGACGTAACCTCTATTAATAACTTCGTATGTATTGATAACATGAAATGTGATGTTGACACATAGCAATGACAAAATCAAAGACCCAGTGAATACAATACTCAATAGAATGGCATTTGAAAAAACCCATATCACTGACGGTGACACTTGTAACACAGTGACATTTCTATAAACTGAGATTAAATGTGATTTTAAAAATATATTTCCAGTATTCAACTCCCAATAAAACAGGTAAAGACAAGTTATTCATTATAACTTGTTTATGATATATGACAATGTTACATAGAAATACATGGAAACGTTATATACGTTAATACAGTGATCACCAAGTAAAATCGGACAGATCTATTTGTTATAGATGGCAAAATGTAACTACTTTAATTAATTGTAATAATGTTTTTAATTAAACATTAGTTATCCACTTTTTTGTTCAAATCAAATCAAATTTATTATAATCCATTACAATACACTCAGATACTAATAAAATTAAGACAAATCATGTATAATAACATAATGGTTTGAACTTTTCATCTGGAGCATTTATAAAATTATACTCTAAATGGGGAAATGCTGGGTCCCCCCCACCCAACACATGCGCACAAACCACTAAAACCCTGGTTTTGGCCAAAAATTTATTGTTTTGTGCAAAACCGTCTGAGTCAAGATATACTCTACCTAAACATTGTGACTATAACATATGACTGCACTCTTCAAAGCAAGAAACTATAAGTTGACCAAATCCAAGATAAATCAATGTGGTGAAGGGGGGGTATTGCGTACTTACTTAATTATGCCCTTCGCTACACGAGGATGATAGGTCATCGACGACGACTCTCCAGCGCAGACGACTTTGTGCAATCTTTTCTGTTTCTATCCAGGAATAGCCACTCCTCTGTATTTCTGCAGTCGTGTCCCCTTGCAGGTGATTTGTTATCCTTCCCCGCCTTCTTTTTCCTTGAGGATTCCACGTCAGAGACTGTCTTGTTATATTTGTTGTTGGCTTTCTCAGTGTGTGTTCAATCCAACCCCAGTTCCTCTCAGGATCTGCTTGACGACGGGTTCTTGGCTAGTCCTTTCACATAGCTTCTCGTTTCTGATTATGTCTTGCCATTTTATGCGTAGAATTCTTCGCAGACATCGGTTAAGGAAAGTCTGGATTTTGCCTAATGTTGTTTTTGTCATTCTCCATGTTTCAGAGCCATATAACAATACTGATTTTACGTTGGAGTTAAACTTGTTGTTTGTGTTTTTTATTTTGGTAGAATTCCAGATGTTTTTTAGTATCACGAATGCTGTCCGTGCTTTGCCCACTCTCGCTGCAACATTTGCCACTGTACCACCTTGTTTGTCTATCACACTCCCTAAGTAATTAAAGGATTCCACTTCCTCCAGGGGCTCTCCTCCTGCTATGATTGGGTTGTCGTTCCTACCGTGTATTGTCATGATCTTGGTTTTATCTCTGTTCATCTTCAGACCTGTCATTGTTGATGTTGATTCCAAAAATGTCATTTTGTTCTGCATCTGTTTATGGGTGTATTATAGTAGTGCCAGGTCATCAGCAAATTCAAGTGTCAGGTCATCAGCAAATTCAAGTCTATTCGAGTCCATGGTGTCCACTGTATGCCATTTCGTCTCCCGTCCGTGGTGGTCCTCATAATCCAGTCGATCATGAGGATGTACAGGAAAGACAACAGCAGGCATCCCTGCCGAACCCCTGTCTTAACCTTGAAAATATCTGATAGTCGTCCCCCGTGCACAGTGTCTCATCAGATTCCAGATTGTATGTCTGTCCACACTGTCAAATGCTTTCTTATAGTCGGTGAAACTGACATACAGTGTTGAGTTCATTCCAACGACTATTCTAATATGATTCGCATAGTAGCGATATAGTCTGTGCAAGATCTACCTTCGCGGAAACCTGCTTGGTGTTCTCGTAGCTTTGCATCCACTGCTTCTTTCAACCTCTCTAATACCACTCTGTTCAGCACTTTTTCCGGGACTGATAGTAACATTATTCCTCTATAGTTCTTGTATTCTCTAAGATCGCCTTTCTTTGGGAGCTTGATCCCTTTATCAATTCCTCTGGAACTCTGTCGTCTTCCCACACTTTCTCGAAGAGTATGTGCAGTATTTCAATGGATGCGTTAATATCTGCCTTTATTGCCTCTGCTGGTATTTCATCCGGCCTTGCTGCCTTTCCGTTCTTCAGTTTCTTGATAGCGTTCTTGATTTCTGTTCTGCTTGGTTTATCACAGTTAAAGGAAACAACTGCCTCTGCTGGGGGATGACTGGGGGATATTCTGGAGTGTGTCGGTTTAATATTTCCGTGAAGTGCTCCACCCATCTCTTTAGTTGGTCGTGTACCATGGTGAGGGCTTTTCGTTGCTTGTCTTTAATTGGTTTGTCCCTTTGCTGATACTTGCCTGCCAGCTTCTTTGTTAAGGTATATAGATCGTTCAAATTTCTTTTTGCTGCTGCCTACTCTGCCTGTGTTGCCAGGTTGTCCACCAAGCTGCTCTTGTCTCTTCTGATGCTCTTCTTTACCTCCTTCTGAGCTTGTGTGTACTGTGTTTCGGCTTCTGCTTCTTTCGTTGCTCTAGTTTTTCTGCTGTTCAGTAACGCCTTCTTTTCCTTTAGCATCCAGTCTTTGTGCTGTATTTTCTTTCTGCCTACTGTGTCTTCAAAAGCACCAGTCCACATCTGCTTGACTTGTTGCCTCTTCGGTTCTAGTTCAGTGTTGCTGCCGTATAGTTCTTGCAGCACCTGGTATCTGTTCGAGAGGCTGATCCGTTACTTTTCTGTCCTTCCCTTTTCCTTCAGTAGATCTATGTTGTAACGTGTTCTTGTGCTGCTGCCCTGTGCATCTTAAGATGAAGCTTGAGTGTTGCCACCACCAGGTGGTGATCACAAACAGCATCAGCCCCTCTCTTCACTATCACATCCTGCTGCGACCGTCTGAACTTCTGTCAAACACATACACGATCTGAGTGAACATGTTTATCAGATTGTGTGGTTCAAATTAGTGAAATTTTTACTTATTTCACCGTCAGTTTACCTTTTGTTCTCGTGACGTTTCCACTGGTTTCAGCAGACGACTACCGCTAGATGGCGACACGGTAGTCCTCAGCGCAGACGTAGTCACTCGGGTGTGTGCCCCACTCTCCACTGCCTCTCAAAGAACTAAGGTTAATGAAAAGGAAATCAAACACTACCAGACCACACGTTTTTGGCACCTAGTACAGACAAAATGAAACATACACAATGTCATGCAACGAAGTGAACCAAAACACAAAGGCAGGGTTACAAACAGAACAAGACAAGCCGTAAGCAGAAGAGCGATGACGATTCTTGGTTCTGTTTTATGTGAGAAGAAACTGTCAAAGAGGACATGGTTAAATATCAGATTTGCTCCAGATGGGCTGGCACTGCATGTGCCGACATTGGCAACGAGGGAGAATATGTATGCGAATTGTGTAATAATTAAGAGGTGAAAACATATCATCCAATGCTTAACGACGATCTAACAAACATTATTATACAATATTGTTGCATAATTAGTTTTGTTTAACATTATGTAAACTTATTGATGTCTGGTGTCTGGTTTGCCTCAGGGTTAGCATAGACTATGTATGTGAATTGTGTAATAATTAGGAGGTGAAAAGATATCCCACACATAACAACGAGATAACAATAATTATTATACAATTTTTTGCACAATTTTGTGTTTTAAACTTAGTGATGTTTGGTGTGTGGCGTGCCTCAGATGGGCATATCGTATGTATGTGATTTGTGAAAGACATAAATAAAAAAAACCGTTCCTTTCTTGCATAAGGGTTGATAAAAATTATGCGTTTCTGTTGCTGGCTTCGGGGGGGGGTCGTTTTGACTGTGTCCCTTGTGTAACCGTGGCCAAGAGATTATGTATGCGGGTTATGTAATAACATAATTACGTTGATAATTGTCTTCGTTCATTTGTAATATGTGACATACATTTCTGTTGTGTAATTGGAAAACGTAAAGGAAGACATGCTTGAATGTCTGGTTTGCCTGGCCAAGAGGATGAACATGCGAGTTATGTACGAGTAATTAGTAAATAAATGTTGATCATTGACTTATAGAGACGAGATAGTCATTTGTGCGGCTTAATGTGATGGTACTTTTTATCTACCCGCCGGGAACTTTTTACCCGTCACGTCGGTTAAAAAGTACCGATTTTTTCTCGAAATAAGTTAATAAATGAAAAAGTGTATTTATGCTAAGCACAATTCTCATGTTGATGTTGCCTCTTGGCCACCTCTTTCTTTAAAAAATATCAGTAACGTTCTATGGCGTTTACTTCCATTTTTATTCAGGTATTTCCTTAGGGGGTACGCAATACCCCACTTTCCCCTACTTACCGAATAGATAATGTTCTAATACTGCCATTCATGTTCGTATGCCAGTATTTATTGCTCACACAATTTCCATCTAACTTAGAGATAAATATTGTATTTACAATGCATTTTGTGTTTCAGGTAACCGTGTTCCAGGCAGCAACTCGTGCGTCCAGACAGTGTAGAACCAATGGTGGACATATTGGATTCCATTACATGAACTGCTGCAACTTTGTGTAAAAATATTAGCTGTGAAAAGTTGCCATCTTCTATGTATACAACTTTGCTTGCTTCAGTAGCAGCTTGAGAAAGATTCATCATCAACGGCTGACTGTCAACAAGGTGTTCGACTGTTATTCCGACAACTATTCAAAGTTCAATTATTACCATCGGAAATTATTTTCGTTTGCACCCATGATACCTACCCCACCGGGTATCTCCAGTGAGTTAAGTGACCCTGACAACTAAATTATAACCATGCGACGTGTGGTTTGCATCCGAGACCTTATGCTGCAAACTGTCATTTCGTGGGTGCAGTTGCCGGAATAGTGGCGACACACGGTGGGTGGGGAACCAAGCTGCGAAGGCAACAACCTGTGGCGCCACATTACGGAGTTTTTGGAGAGCTCCAGTCCCCAATGTTTACCACGTCCCGACGTTAACGTCTACAGTTACATGATATTTCAGTGTAGTACTGATTATGAAATGATAGTTTGGTATTTGTGTAGAATTCGGGCCCACCTCGATTTTGCCGGTATAACACGTTTTGCCTAAACGTGATATCTCAAAGACAAAGGCTCAATGCGTTAATTCAATCATTCCACATCATGTCCGGCATATTTACGCTATAACAAATATCGCTTCTTAGCACACGCATCTTAATGCCCAAATAGCGCTACGGTTTGTGCCAATCTTAGTCTCGCTTAACCAACGCTCGCCCGGCTGCGTGACTTCGCCGGGAAACAGATTTTGGTCGAGAACACGCGTTATGAATGCACGCATACCGCTCCTACGGTGCTCCCGGCCATATCATAATCAATCAATCAATCAATCAATCAATCAATCAATCAATCAATCAATCAATCAATCAATCAATCAATCAATCAATCAATCAATCAATCAATCAATCAATCAATCAATCAAGCAACCAATCAATCAATCAACCAATCAATCAACCAATCAATCAATCAATCAACCAATCAATCAATCAATCAATCAATCATACTATTTTATTGTCCCTTGGGAGGGAAATTAATTTGGGGTGTAGCAGTAACAACATATTAAAACAAATAAAATAAATGTACATGCAATATAAAGATGTAAAAATAAAAATACTAATAAAAATCATATCGACATTCTTTCCCTTTCTCTCTGCCCGTTACCTATACACATCCTCTAAACTGGTTTGCTTTTTCCCACCACCTTGCCACTGACACTGACTGTTCGTGCCAGAGTATTGCGATGCACAATATTCAGGCCGCCGTACCACACAAGAAACCCAAATGTAATAGCTTTCGATGTAGCGTCTGTAGAAGGTTTGTAGAACATGTGTGCTGACCTTGAGTGACCTGAGCTTGCGTAAGAAATACGGCTTTTGTTGGCACTTTCCATTAATTATTGATGTAGTTTGACCAAATGTGAGCTTGGCATCAATGATAGTACCAATGTACTTGTATTTCTCTACTCTCCTGACACACTCTCCTCGTTAATGAATATTCCCTTTGGAGGGGTAGGATTCTTCCTAAAATCTATTATGAGTTCTTCAGTTTTACGAACGTTCAGGTCTAGGAAATGATTGTCACACCACACTGTGAAATCAGCTACAGCGCTCGCACACACTTGATCAGAGCCGGATAGGTTGACAATAGCTGTGTCATCGCTGTATTTGATGAAATTGACGCTCTCCTGGCTGCTACGACAGTCGTCTGTGTAAAGTGTGAACAGAAGAGGGGAGATCACTGAGCCCTGAGGGGAGGGGGCACCGGTGAAAGTGAAGAGTGGGCTTGTCGCAGCACTACTTGTTTACATTCAGTAAGAAACTGATTTACCCACAATATGATGTGTGGGTTCACATGCATATTGACAAGTTTACTCATCACGATGTGTGGCTGAATGGTGCTGAAAGCCAAGGAAAAGTCAATAAAGACTATTCTGGCAAACGACTTGGGCTTTTCCAGAGGAGTATACACACTATGACATAGAGTGAGGACTGCATCCGAATTAGAGGGGATCCAGTTGATCCCAACATGTTGCAGGAGAGGACGAAGTACGAGTCGCTCAAAGCACTACATGGCGACTAAGGTAATCGTTGAGAACAGATGGTGCAGGTTTCTTGGGGACAGGACATATGACTGACGATTTCCAGGCCATGAGGGTGCGATGCTGCTTCAAAGACCAGTTAAAAAGAATGGTGAACACTGCACCCAACTGAGCATGGCACTCCTTGAGGACCCGATCATTGTCGTTGTCAGGCCCAGCTGCTTTGTGAGGATTAACGTGCTAGAAGGTCTTACTGACGTCATCAGGAGTTGTTTCCGGGGTGTCATCCTCTGTGAGCTGAGACTCAATGTCGTCCACCGCCTCCCGACACTCACGTGAGAAGTCATGACGGCCAAAACGCCCAAAGAAGGAATTCAAGTACTCAGCGAACTTGAGACTCTCTTCCGCTGACTCTAAGGTTTGTATGACACGTTTGCCGGACTCAACAGGACAGGCGCTCAATTTTGTCCTTGTATTCCAGTTTAGTGTACCTGATCTGCTTTTTTAGAGTACACTGGATCCTTTTTTTGCTTCAGTGCGATTGTTAGACATGAAAGCCCTCTTCTTCTCATTGATTATATTTTTCATCTGTTTATTTACCCACGGTTTGTTATTTGGGAAGATTTTCACAGTTTTTATGGGGACAATCATCTCTTCACAAAACTTAGTATAGTCTGTAACAACATCAACTGCTTCTTCAAGCGAAGAGCTGGAGTCAATGAGAACATCCCACAACGTATAGTCAAAACACCCCCTGAGGGCGTCGGCCGAGTTCAAGTTTCACGTTCGGGGCTATTTATATCGTGGCGCCTGGATAATCGAGGCTAGTGCTACTCGAAAATTCATTTTGCGTACGCTGCCAGCAGCAAAAATAATTTAGGATTTAACTTTTCTGTCTATCACTTGTGTCAATATAACCAAAGTTTCCAATGCGTAGCATAAACTTGTAAATTGACTTTTAGTTTTAGTTTTATTGTTAGCCTGAGAGCCAATCATCGTCTGTACCCGGATGCAGGGTAAACCGGAATCAGTGTCGTTCAGTGAAAATCAGTGTTATCTTCGGGTTATCTTCCAGGTTATAGAACGGGAGTCCTGCAGTGCTCCCATATCGCGGCGCCTTGATAAGTGAGGCTGTGCCAGTCTGCGTACTTAGCAGGAACGATAATATAATCAGCGCATGTTGGTGCAAACCGGTTAACGGGCCGAAAGTAAGTTCAGTGTTGACATTTAGCGGAAGTATTTTTTTCGTTTATATACACGCTAGAAGTAAGTGCGTGCCGAAAGTTAGCGGACGTATGCCTTCTGCGCATGCGCTAATTATACTTTCAAGTTTCCTATTGTAATTGTTAGTATACTCAAATACATGTAATAGTGTAACTCCAGAATGTTGTGTATCTTATGATTTTGTAAAACAGAGCGCAGTCTTCGGGGCTGTTTATATGCACAGCCGGTGTTGTGGTAAACACAGAAACTCGCTAGATTCATAAATAATTATTATGATAAATATCTGTGATAATACATGTAGGGAAATGAGTCATACAACCCATATTTGCGTTACTCAAACTTTGATATTTACATATATAGTGGCATGTAACATAACAGTTCAAATAATATTGCAAAATCTATATTATAAAACAATGCGGATCTCTGCCTGTCTGTCTGCTTGTTTGTTTGTTTGTGGGCCCATATCTCCGTTAGTTTTGCTTAAATATTTATGTGGTCTAGCGGGCCCATTGGGGTGGTGTTCGTAGATTTATATTTTTTCGATCTTGGGGGGTAACAGTTTTAAAATGACACTTATCTCCGTCAGATTTGCATGTATGTGACTGAAATATTCCAGTACAATATAGTTTCCATTCTCAACATGTGAGGGGTGAGAATGTGTTAAACATAGTTTTGTCCTCACAGAATGAATTAGTTGACAATGTCAAGATATGTGAGCCACTGGGGAGTAGTGATCACAACCAGATACATTTTACCATCAAAGTAAAATCAGAAAGGATTAGTAAAAAGCAGTACAGGATAAATTACCACAAAGGAAGATATAAAGGCAGAAGACAGCAACAGAATGCTGAAATATCGTAAAGTGTGAAATTGAGTGCATCGTCGACAAATTTGTTCCATTAAAAAAACAAGGGGAACAGGTCCAGAAAGAAACACTTATCGAAAGACGCCATTAGAAAAATTAAGTACAAACAAATGACGTGGAAGTCATAGAGACGTACTGGAAACGATGAAGACTACAATATTTATAAAGACGCACTTATCCAAGCTACAACTGAACTGAGAAACTCAAACAGAAGCTACCAACACAAATTAGCTTGTAATATCAAACATGACAGCATGAGTTTTTATGCATATGTTCGGAGTAAACAGAAAGTTCAGGATAAGGTCAAGGGGCGGAATCAGACTATTTAGGACAGTAGGGGCCGTTAATTGTAACCCCGGAAATGGTAGCTAAGGAAATAAGGGCTATAAAGGGTAATAAATCACCTGAAGTGGATGGGATTCCACCCAAACTACCATTGGAAATTGTAGAACAAATTAGCACACCGCTTGCAACAGTTTTCAATTTGTCACTAAAAGAGGGAAAGATTCCTTTAGAATGGAAAGAAACAAACATTATACCATTATTTAAAAAAGGTTCGAGAAACAAGTCAGAGAACTACAGACCAGTGAGTTTAACATCGGTGATTTGCAAATTATTAGCAAGAATAATTAAAGATCACAAGGTGGATTTTCTTGTTAAACATAACTTGATAAACCAATATCAACATGGGTTTCTAAAAGCGAGGCCATGCTTAACAAATACGTTATGTTTTTGGAAGATATCACTAAGTGGTTAAACGAGGGATCACCAGTAGATATCATCTACTTAGATTTTCAGAAAGCTTTCGACAAAATGCCACATCAAAGATTACTGCTTAAGCTAATGGCCCATGGCAAAGGAAATGGTATAATTAACGGGATAGATATAGATAGATTTAGACGATGATATAACAAGCAAGGTGTTGAAATTTGGGGACGATACAAAGTGTTTCGAAGGACTAAACTTGATGGAGATAGCACCATTTACAATATGATCTTGACAGGTTGATCAAATGGTCTGATAAGTGGCAAATGTTGTTTAATTTTGAGAAATGTAAATGTATCCACACAGGACATGGGAACGAAGATGTGCAGTATACAATGGGGGGGGGGGTACTGTACTAAGTACTGCTGTAAAAGCAACGTACTTAGGGTTTACCATTAGCAGTGTAGAATTGTAGCTTCAATGGGAAATCAAATCTTTGGATTGATTAGGCGAAATATAGCGTATAAGGAAAATAACTAATAATACCGCTGTACAAAACAATAATTAGGCCTCGGTTAGCTTATTGTATACAAGCGTGGAGACCATATCGCAAGAAGGACATAAACATGCTAGAAAGAGTACAGAGGAGAGCAACTAAAATTAACCAAAACTGAGGGATCGTAGTTACGAAATACGCCTAAAGGAATGTGGTTTAACAACAATAGAGACCAGGAGATTGAGAGGAGATCAGATAGAAGTTTTTAAAATATTGAATGGTTATAAAAATATTGATAGCAATTTTTTTTTTTGAAGTTAAGAAAGATAGATGGACTAGAAGAAATGAAATTACATTAGTAAAGGAGCAGTGTAGATTATATATAAGAAAGTTCTCATTTTCACAAAGGACTGTAAATGAATGGAACAGATTATCTGTTGATTGTGCGGGTACAAGCAGCGTGAATATATGTTTAAAAATAAAATCGACGCATACCTCAGAAGGTTGGGATACAAATAAATAAAATAGAGTTAATTCTCTGGGTGGCAATCTTGTTAAATCTTGTTAAAGATTGGGATCGTGCAGTTTGCTGAACATATGAAACCTTGCATCGTTCACCTCCTTGACTTTGGAAGCTCCATACATTTCACAAACGAACTCTTCTATTATACTGATTACATCAGCAGCTACTGCATTCGACTCACCAAGTCAGTCTGTGAAACGCTCCGATGACCAGTGAGCACCTACTCTAGCACTGCCCACTACAGGATGGCTACAGGCGGTTGGCATGGCCAGAGGACACGCCACTGAACGAGAAGATATATGATGATCCCGAGGCATTGAGGAGGACAGCAACATTTCTGAAGTGGACAAGGTTTCCGTCCCGTTACCATCAGTTGACAAGGCCTCACTTTGCATTGGCATGAAAACTTGGGAAGGCATAGCAAACGCCAGACCTGAGTTTTGTACCCAGGTTGGTAATGTTGATAACACATCGTGAATTCGTTGTGCTGATACCTACATCAACCCAAAGACATTCTTCAACTTGTTCTGCATCGTGCAGCAGAAGGATGAATATGTCAGTGATGTTACAACGGACAGCTGATTGTGGTAGTATCAGGACTGGGGTAATAGTAATAGTAACGATTACAAATATTTAAGTAATAGTAATAGTAATATGTTGAGCAAAAACTCAATGTAATAGTAATAGTAACAATAATATGGAGCAATGTAATAGTAATTGAGCTATTACTTTTATATTACTATTGAACATATACGTTCTATCCTTAGTCAATGTAGTTAGTACATTATACTAAATATGGTATATACTATTATATATTTGTGGAAATATTTATGATTCTTTTATATTTTATAATACTTCCCTAATGATGATGATGATGATGATGATGATGAAAGTACTTGACATTCTCAAATATTATTTCAAATACTTTGGGCGTGGGTATCATTAAAGGGCAAATTAGATTTTTATTCACCTATCTTGCTTAACTTCTTGGGACTGTGAGTGAGTGAGACATATGCATACAGTGCAGAGCATTATACCATAAAATGTTCCGATGAAAAATGTAATAGTAATAGTAATAGGAATAATTCAGCATGCAATAGTAATAGGAAGGAGACAAAGTCATAGTAATAATCATATATTATATTGCAATGTAATTTACCCCAGGCCTGGTACTTTATGTGTTGGGTACAATGCAGTTGACATGGAACATGATTTTAGCGCCTGCTTCTTCATGATCACAAGACAACCTAGCTTCATACTTAAAGCACAGTTCCCAGTAGCAAATATACAATGTGCCCTTGAAGTCCTGAAGCATATTTCGGAGAAGGCCATTTATCTACGAGGAATGTCTTCAGAGCTTTCTAGAATGAAGATGATAGTATTGCTCAATTTAAATCACGTGGACGTTGTTGGGATGGTGATGATTAAGTATCACCGCGTGCGGCTGGTTTATGTGCTTACAACAGGCCGTCACCCATGTTTCACACACAATGTGCACTACTGGTGCAAGAGAACATGCTTGTTAGAGAATTGACTTTGCAATGCCACCAGGGAGAAGAACATGGCATCAATCAGATATGCATCAATACCGACGGACAACTGCATCCACATAAAGCGTTAAATAAATGCTTACTTATCAGGTGTGTTCGTGTAGCTATTGATATGGGCAAGTGACAATGGAACAATGGATATGAAAGTACTTGATCTAAGTCCTGTTTCTGTCATGCAGTTAGGAAAAGAAATCTTCCAACTAGATCCCTAGTGCAGCGAACCTCCTGCACTTTCATATAGTTTATCTTCAGTTTCATTGTTACAGCATCTTGGTCAAAGTTCTAGACTTTACAAAGTGTTATTGGTTCACGAAAGCGAGCCTGATCATTATGGCATCCTCGGAAGAATTCGTCCGGCCACAATGCTCCGTTTCCAAAGACTGCCAGTAGCTCACAAGCATCCTCCGTTGATGCTCGGCATCCAGTTGTCAGGCATCCATTTGTCAGGCATACAGTTGTCAGGCAGTAGAGCTTTTCGTCTGATGTTGCTGACTTTAAAAAGGTTCATCGTCTACTCAAGCCCCTTCACGAGTTTCACAAGATCATCGTTGTCTCTCATGGTGCGATATAGCTTCAGTTGTTGCGAAACATCTTACCTCATTGTAAGACATGTAATGTTTAGGAGACAATTCACAATAGCATCGCTGACTGGTCACACGACTGTGCATCTCTTTCGTGCATTGAAGCAATGTGTGAAAGCGTTGATTCCCGTTTGCATAGACGCTGCGTCTTTGTTAACCGTTTGTTCCAAAGCTTGACGTGCGTCGTATGGAAAAAAGCAATTTTTTTAATGGATTGGATTCCTTCATGGATGACATCCATGTAGACCAGATTCAGAGAGTAATGTACCGTCCACCTAGCGTAATAGTGAACATGAGTTCCGAAGAAGAGTAGGCGTATTCTGCCAGAAGCACATAATATGATGCGATACAGGTCATTTTATTTGCATGCCCAATCAATCAGTAAGTACTTTTGGCGCATATCAACGTAGTCCATCCAAAACTTGTCAGTTGCTCGAATACCTTCTCTTCTTGTAGATTCACAGAATTGCTCGTAACTGCTCGCATGTCCTGTAAATACACGATGTGCTTGAACAGTGTCCAATGTTCTTGAGGTGGGTCTCTTTTCAATTGTTTAAGCAAGGTTTCGTATTCTTTAGATTTAACAAGATTGTCGTCCAGAGCTATAAGCTCCAGACGCCACGCGGACAAGGAAGCGTTTGGCTTATCGAGAATCCAACAATTTTCCACCTACGTATGACACGCCCTCGCCAGAAAGCTGTCAATTTTATTTTTGAACGTATTCACACTGCTAGCATTAACACAATCACCAGATAATTTGTTGCAGTCATTTATTTTCCTCTGAGAGAATGAGTACTTTCTCATATCCAACCTACACTGTTCCTTGACTAATGCTGCATTGTGCCCTCTTGTTATACTGCCTTCTTTCAGTTTGTAGAAAATATTTCTATCAATATCCTCACGACCATTCAATATCTTAAAAACTTCTATTTGGTCTCAAGTAAGTATCCTAGTCTCTAGTGTTGTCAACCCACATTCTAATAAGCGTTTTTCATAACCAAGATCTTTCAGTTCAGGAATCAACTTAGTTGCTCTTAGTTGCACTCTTTCTAGCTTATCTATGTCCTTCCTATGATGTGGTCTCCATTCTTGTATACAATATTCCAAATGGGGCCTAACTATTGCTTTGTACAGTGGTACAATTAGCTGTTTCTCCTTATTTGTGATAGTTCTCCTAATTAGTCCTAGTATTTGGTTACCCTTTGAAGCAGCAATTCCACATTGCTCCGAAACGTTCGTGTCAACACAAACTATTACTCCTAAGTCCTTTTCTTTTACGGTTTTACCTAATATAGTATCCCCATTATATATATTCTTTGTTCACATTTCCATGTATTATGTGAATGCATTTACACTTCCCAAAATTGAAAAACATTTGTGCAATTTTTCAGACCATTTGACCAATTTGGCTAGATCATCATATAAAGTGTGTTTATCTGAATCTGTTTTAACTATTCTGAATACTTTTGTATCGTCTGCGAATTTCAGTACTTTGCTAGATACATCATCATCCAAATCATTTATATATATCAAAAATAATATTGGTCCCAACACCGACCCCTGTGGCACTTCACTCAAAACTGGTTTCCAGTTTGAAATCTCCCCCTCTACTATTACTCTCTGACTTCTGTCTGTCAACCATGTTTGTATCCAACTGATCACACCATCCCCTATACCATGGGCTTTTAGTTTAAGTAACAATCTTTGATGTGGCACTTTAGCAAATGCTTTCTGAAAATTTAAGTAGACAACATCCACTGGTGACCTATCATTTACCCACTTTGTAATTTCTTCTAAAAAAACATAAGAGGTTGGTTACACAAGACCTAGCTTTTAGGAACCCACGTTGAGATTCATTTATTAATTTGTGTTTTACAAGGAATTTCACTATGTGGTCTCTAATAAGCGTTTCTAATAAAGTGCATAAAACTGATGTTAAGCTCACTGGTCTGTAATTCCCTGTCTTGCTCCTCGATCCCTTTTTAAATAATGTTATTATGTTTGTTTCTTTCCATTTCCAATGGAACGATTCCCTATATAGCAAGTGGTGTATTGATTTGGTCTACAATTTCCTTAAGCAGTTTTGGTGGTATCCCGTCAACTCCAGGTGATTTGTTTTCTTTCAGCATCTTAACTTTCCTTGTTATCATTTCAGGAGTAGTAACCAACAGCTGCCCTAATTGATTCATCCCACTCAAAGTTATTAACTGGTAATGGCAGTAAACGTATGTCTTCTGTGGTAAACACTGAGCTGAAATGCTCGTTCAGGGCCTCTGCCATTTAAAATCCATCAGATATTACGTTTCCTGCACTGTTTTCAAGTGGTCCCACCATATCACGAACCTTCTGTTTACTCCTTACATAAGTGTAGAAACTCGATCTTGCTATCATTTTATAGCATTCGCCAATTTTTTTTCAAAAGATCGTTTGGATTTTCTAATTTCGGTTGTAGCTAGGTTAAGGGCCTCTTTGTAGTTGTTATCGTCTTATATATTTCCAGTGTTCTCCACTTAATTTATTTGTAAGCAATCTTTCATATAGGTTCTTTTGATAGGTGTTTCTTCCAAGATCGTTTCCCTTGCTTTCTTAGGGGAACAAATCTTTCAATAATGCCCTCAATCTCATCTTTCAAAATGGTCCAACATTCTGTTGCTGTCTTGTCCTTCATTAAGTTAGTTCAATCTATGTGTGCTAAATATTTTCTCATCTATTTATATTTGCCTTTGTTAAAGTTTCTCCTCGATCGCTTTTTATCATTATTCCCTGATTGTACTTTTATACTAAATGGATCTGGTTATGATCACTAGATCCCAAAGGTTCATGTATTTTAACATTATCAACTAATTCGTTTTGAGAAGAGAACACTAAATCCAATACATTCCCTCCTCTGGTTGGTTCCAAAACATGTTGGGTAAATAAACAGTCCTGTATTAAAAGTAGAAACTGTTGGTCATCACCTCCTCCAGCACTCTCTAGTGATTTCCACTGAATATGTCCATGATTAAAATCACCCATTATAACACATTCCCCTTTACGTATCCCCTTTATAGCACTGTGCAGTTTTACATCATCCTCTTGTCTTATGTTAGGACTACGATAAACTAGTCCTATTGTTAATGTTGAGTTTCTGGTTTCTATGTTGCACCAAATAGCTTCCTCGCAATCTGCTTCCCTTTTCATTTGTACTTCATATGCCTGTACGGATTCTTTAATATACAAAATGACTCCGCCTCCCATTCTCTCTTGTCTGTCCTTTCTAAACATGACATAACCCGATAGAGCTAATTCAGCATCTACCATGTCTTCATGTGCCCGTGATTCTGTGATATCGAGGTCTATATCCGCTATCATGATAGCGGATATAGATTCTCTTATTTACTACGCTTCTGACATTTAAGCATACACATCTAAGTTAATTTTTATGGGTATTTGGTGAACTTTTCCTTGTAGATTTGTTTGTAATATTTCTTTGAGGTGGCTTTACGTATCCCCCCGTGCTTCTAGTTTAAATACTCAACTGTGCCTGTACCTTCACCTACGCACCTAATGAACTCACTCCCTAGAACTGCTGCTGCTTTTCCTGTCAGATGAAGCCCATCACTCATAATCAGATCTTCTCTCCTTACAAAGCTAGAGAGAGAAGATCTCTTTAGTGTTAGGACGTTGAAGCTCAACGATTCTACGGAAGGTGAGGATCTGAAGTGCTGTCGCAATAAGAGAGTGAAGTATCTTGCAACTATTGAAATGTTTTCTTCACAAGAATCCATTCATCGAACCAGCAGCTAACATTTCTTCATCACAGAAAAGTTCATGTCCACTTGCAGATTCCAGAATACATCCTAAGGATGCAAAGTACGCCATTTCAATATGAAATGGGACGAAGCAAAATTAATGAAGACATCATCATAAAGTAGTGATTCTTGTGTTTGGATCTGAAGGGCAGGCTTCGCAGTAGGTAAGTCATAGTCATAAGCACATTCATTTCTCACCACATTCATTTTTATGCATTGTGACATTATTGCAGAAATTCACTAGGTGGGATGGTTTCACCCGTGTGAACTGCGGACTAAAATGTAAAGTAATTTACAGCGTAGTACACGTATGACGTCATAATGACGTCATTATATCATAATTAAACATTAATTATGACATTATTTGGAAAGAGTATTCAAATATCTTTCTATTCTAACGATACCACATTTAATACAGTTTCGAAGATATATGTTGATAAAATGGACTACTATGTACCCCTACCCCCATATTTTATTATTCACACCTATTCAGTAATACCTACCGGACACCTGTTCATTTCAAACAAATAAATGACTGCTGGCTCTTGGACTAACATTGTAACATCCGCTGACGGAACAAGATTCACTGGTAAATTGCCGAATACTATGGCATAGCATCGAATGTTTGATAGGTTCAGTATAATTGTAGTAATGTTGCCAGCCGTCTTGGCATATCGTTGTATCCCATTGTTGTATGCTCCCCCAGAAATCCTCGGGTACAAAATAATATATTTAGATGCAATAAATAAAGTAAATATCTAGGTGACATTCCATTGCAAATACGGCTATTTCTACCCATTTTCAGTTGTTGACGGCCATCTAGGACATTTCAAATTCGATGTCACGGTGGCACCATGCCTATTCTGAATCAACAGACCTCAGTCTTACGTAGCCGATTGTTATATATATATGGTGCAACATTGAATTTATGATAACTTATATCTTCATTATTACGGTAGTGATTTTGGCAGCCATTTTGGATTATATCTGTATCGTTTTGTCATACGCTACCATCAGTTATCCCACTGGAATCCTCGAGTGCGAAAACATATATTTGGACAAAAAAGCAAGTATCTAGGTGGACTAGCATGAAAATTATGGTTAATTCTATACATTTTCACATATTGGCGGCCATACTGGATATTTCAAACTATTGTTCTCATGTGTGTAAAGCTATAAATAGGCACAACACACATATAAGACAGCAACACACGGCAGGCACCTGCGCCTAGTATATTTCAGCTGTTTAATTTAAACTAAGTACAATAAATACGAGTGTCCGTTTTGAAGATTGTTTGATAATGTATTTTTTAAATAAAGTATGTTTGTGAACACACACGAACGCAGAAACATAACCATATATGAGCACTGTTTTAATGCAGCCGGTATGCTACAGTATTGAAAGGTTTTCTCCGCTGCCTAGTTCTCCTAGCAACACCTCCTGGTGGCGCCACTGATTGGCAGGCTTCACGTTTCCACCATATACCTGCTTGACTTCTGCCTTATTCAGTTGTTTATCTGTAGCCGGATTACACTCGTTATTGAGTATTGGATGAACCGTTCAATTATCGCGAAAAGCACCAAAGCCAACATATTGGATAAAACTTATGTGAAGGTATGTAGAAACTTAATCGTGAGCTTGCTAGAGAATAAGTCCTTCTTTAGCCAACACTCGATAGGTTTATAACAACAGCTCATTTCGTGATACGTTGCCCAGGGAAGACCATGTGCATCGAATACATTAACAGGTTCGTCGATCTCGCACACATTTACATCATTGATTACCTCCCATAGACATATTAGCGTGTTTTATTTATGTCTGTGATCTATTGTCATACTATCTACACATCTATGAGATAGCATACATGTCACTCGCTGGTGACCCAAATTACTGTCACTACTTTACAATGGACGCTACTGCGCATTCACTGCACCGGCTTCAACAGGCTCGCCCAGACCTCGCGGGCACCCCGCTGATCGTTACACCCATTCATTTGCTGTGTATAATGGCCAACCAATTCGGACGCAGCAAACATAATACAACAGAGAAAACGCGGTTATTTACCATATGTACGTAGAACGTAAACAGGAAGCCTAATAGTGACGTTTGATGTTTCTATTTTCCATAAGACTAATAATGATATCGTTGGCCAGATTGAGGTCAATCTCGTTTATGCCCAACATCATCGCTCACACCCAGGGTTGGTGTGCATGTAGGGTATGGCGAGATACACATTTGTTATTGTTGACAGAAATTAAATGAACATATAATAATAATAATGTATTTATTTCAGACAATCATGATGTCCATATATACAAATACATCAATAAAAGTATGTAAATAATATAAAAATACATAGATAAGAACAATATGTTTAAAACTTATATAAATCCCGGACCCACTGGTGCCGCAGTTTCGAAGTACAATACACGTCGCTAGTTTTAATGCTATAAATAATGGGATTCAAAGACATGTCAATCCTATTCATTAAGCTAAAAATAGCCTTTCTGATTACACATTTACCCGAGCTGACATTAGCTGTAGCAAACATGTGGCTAGCGCTACATCTCATGGGCAAATTGTTCAATATCCTGAAAGAGTTGTTATATGCAACAATGAATTGATGAAAATTAACTTTTCTAAAGTTCACCCATAACGCACACATATAGATATTACCAAAATACGCTGTAAATAGCTTATTTTTTACAGCAGTTGAACAAAAGTGAAACTTTTGACGTAACATGTTACTCTTGGCATACAAAAGTCTCACTTTGGCTTGCATGTCAGACTCATCAGACAAGTTATTAGAAATGACATGTCCAAGATATTTACAAGAGGTGGCAAAGTTTAACTTCTTTCCTCCTAATGTCATTTCTTTAGACAGATTTGACTTTCTAGATTCAAAGTACATGACCAGGGATTTACTCGCATTGTATTGCACATCGTGCTCACATCCATATGAGTAACACATGTCTAGTAGTGTTTGTAGTCCTTTAGCAGAAGGTGCAAACAGAAGTAGATCATCGGCGTATATAAGGTGATTAACAACCATGTTACCAAGACTACAACCGATTTGTTTTTTGTGCAGTTGTATACTCAGATTATCCATATAAATGTTAAAAAGCAAAGGGGATAACTTCCCACCTTGCTTAACACCATTGCCTACCGAGAAGAAGTCCGAGTAGGTATTTCCCCATCGTATGCGTACACATTGATTATTAAATTAATTGCTGAGTACTCTTAAGATATAGTTCGGTACATTCCGTTGTTCTAGTTTCGTTATAAGTTTATTTCGGTTGACACGATCAAACGCCTTTGATGCATCTAAAAATGCGACGTGCATAGCTGAACCATGTTCAGTGTAGAACCTTAATAATTCCTTAAATGCAAACACGCATAACTCCGTTCCATGTTTAGGCTTAAAGCCAAATTGATTAGGAGTGGTTTCCAAGTACATTTTCATTCTGTTAAAAAGAACAGTGTCTATTATCTTCGAAAATATATTCGATAGACATATTGGCCTATAATTCCCTTTGTCGTTTACTCGTCTATTTTTGTCTTTAATAATTGGTACAATAACAGACTGTGACATTTCTTTTGGTAAATAACCATGCACCAGAATCGAAGACACAAGGATAGACAAAAGCACAGCGAGTTGATAATCAGCGAACTTAATATGTTCTGCACTGATACCGTCCAGACCTGGTGACTTATTTTTTGAGAGTCCATTAATAATATCCATCAGTTCAACTGCACCAACAGTCATTCCTGTATTGTCAGTGGAACAGTCATAACAAACTTTATCACATCGACTATCCTCCACATCATTAAATAAATGTTCATAATGATGCTTCCACATTGACCCGATGTTTACGTCACCGTGTATATTATCAATGTTTGTCGGAAGTTTTACTTTACTGTTCGTACAGTGCTTAATTTCTTTCCAGAATTTGCGGTGGTCTTTCTGACACAACTGTTCTGCAATGTTATCAGCAATGATAGTTTCTTTCTCCCTTTTACATTTTCTGATCGCCTGTTTGAATTTCATTCTGGATAATTTCATAACATTAAAAATGTCACCTTGTCTAGGTTTACCAGTCTCTTTCCATATACAGTAAGCATCACGGGCTGCACAATGAAGCTCTTTCACTCGCTCGTTCCAACCTGGTACAACATTATACTTATAAGCACCTTTGCGATTTGACCGGAGTGTGTGACCACACCTCTTCAATGTAATCACGATAGAATTGTAAAAGTCATCGAGATCATCATGATGATTACAGTTATGACAATTGGGATCATTGCATCTAACACCCGGTGGAACATTCAGTTTGCTCAATTCAACGTTCGTGCATTCTCTATATGCATCAATATCTTGTGGGTTTAATCTGTCCCACTGTAAGCCTTGCTTACTCTCATTAGTATTGCCTCTACCACTAACGCATTCTGGTAGAATATCACTGTCTATGCTGAACGATATCGGGTGGTGATCAGAATAAATAACATCATAAAGTATGGACATGTTAGATAGGCAATCCTTCGCATCCGCGGTACATATGATATGGTCTAGCCATGATGTAGTTCCCCAGGCAGAACTAACGTATGTATATGTGTCTATTGGGAGAGTATCTTGATCACATATAGCCAGAGTAAATTCTTTGCAGAAATCAAGTAAGATATTCCCAAAAACTGATTTCTTGGAAATATCCGCGTTAAAATCACCAACAATAGTGATGCACGAGCTATTACTATTATTAACATATACAGCAATTTTGGACATATAATCATTGAACTTGTCCCTGTTTTCCTCGCATTCATAAGGTAAATATACGTTTAGTAGATAATACTCCTTGTTACCCCAACAAATTCTTATGCCGCATAGCCAATCATAGCACTGGTCAAGAATGGTGATGTATTGATCAAGGGAATGTTTCCATAAAAACCTACACCACCATACGGTCTACCAGTTAAAATACCACAAGATGCATCTACAGGAGAAACACCATAACCCACATAACCTTCGTGACAGGTGTTTAGTATTTGGCAATCTTGTTTAGTGAGCATAAGCTCTTGTAGGCACAGTATATCACATTCCATTAACACATCATTTAAGAAGGGCATAAAACCTTTAAATCCATTACAATTAAAAGATGTGATGTTAATTTCCATAACTTAGTTCTTGGTGTTAAAGAATTTCCTCAAGTATACACCAGATGGCCAGTTGTCCGGGTCATAAAACTTAGATGCGTCATTGCATATAACATCAACCTTGAATGAGGCATAACTCTCATGCTTAGTTTTTAGTTTCACACATTTGGCCTCGAGCTTATGCACAGACTTCACATACAAAGACATGTCATCGACAGTGACCGTAGGATCTAGACAGTGACCGTAGGATATATCTGCCTGATGGCGAAGTATGTTTTGCCAAGGCAGTGCAGTAATATTACATGACAAACATCGAGACCTTGGTCAATCGACGGCAGGCCTGACAAATCCTCCCACAATAATATTAATTTATTTCCTTGCAATCGTGAGATTGAATAAAATACAAGAAACACGATAAAACGTTCATTTGCTAAAACTGGTACAGTTTGTAAGAAAATAAACAAAGTTTAAAAACATTTAAAGAAATATATATATATATATGCGTGCATGAATTATACACGCACATGCTTATGCATACATGAATATAAGCACATACATGCATGCATAAATATACACATATATGAATGCATATATGTGCTTATTTATGTGTGCATAAGCATTTGTGTGTGAATATATATATATATATATATGTATATATATGTTTGTATATGTACAAACTGTCTCTCAATGGCAATGGGTTTCCACCATCCTCGCCTATCTATCTCTCTATCCTCGTCAGGTCGCGGTATACTTTCGTAGGAGGCATCCATATATAATTAGCGCAAATTTAACGGATTTAACGAGATATGTATGCGTGTGATGCAAACATGCGAGACTCCATGTGACAGTTTATGCAGGCAGTCTTGTAAACTGTCATAAATTTGCTTATATAAACATATCTAGACTACGAGTGTCCAGAATGCATGCAATAGAAACAGCGCTTGGATACACACCGTGACATAACTATTTAGGAGTCTATTACTCTGTTTGTTTTCTTTATCTAAAACAAGCTATTTACGGTGACTCTTCTGTTACAAATGTAAATGAGCCGTCTAGTCATGACACATTCGTCAAATAAATCACGCCGACGGACCATTATGTCTAGTATACATTGTAATTTCTGCACCGCGCTCTCTCTTTTATCGCTTGTTTGCCTTCTTTCCAAGATTTTCGCCGTCAGTTCTCGTGGTTCTTTCCAACCGACTTTCGCTATATTTAGTTTGGGCACACATTTGGATATTTATTTCAACAACAACAACAATTACAATGCAAAAAAATGCCAAATATACAATTGTAAATCACAGTTTTGAAGTCGAAAAGGGCAAGAAGAAGTGTGTTACTTCTAACATTTGCCCAAATTACAATGGATATACTTACAATCACAAATATATTACAATATGCAACATGCGTGATTACAACATACGATTTATATTTTATTTATATATTTGTAAAGAATAAAATATCTATCACCAAAACCACTTGTGTTAAAGAATAAAAATGTGTGAAGTCCAATATAGACTATACATTCGAGGAGGCTGAGTAACGCTGTGGCATTTGCTCTGATCACGTGATCACAATATCCATATTAAAGATAACCACGTTGGCAACCCCAGACAAGATGATGGAGGCGGTAATCACCTTTGACCTTTATCTACCCCGGATCCCGGTCACAAGGCGACGGCGTGCCCACCACGTGAAACACACAACGGTCGATTCGTTTCACTGTAGTGTGTCTGTAAAAAACACCGAATCCCAGCGTAGCGTGACGGCGTCTATTCAAGGTCCTGGCAGAGCATCTGATGAATCATGGCTGCGGGGTCGGTGCTTCGACGAGACCATGAAAGGGGCAAATGTCTGGGTGTTGTCTATAAATACCTGACGACAGCGATTAGGAATCACCACCATCCTTTGACATCGAGAAACTGCGAGAACACCGTTGTACATTATGGCACAACTCTTTGAGAGGTTATATTTTAGAAGATCACATACATTTGTTTTGTCCATGTTAATTTATTATCTATAAAAACTCCTAAAACTTTTGTGAATTTAACCTTATTTATTTGTTCCTTACTTGTATGTATAGAGGCATGTGCCTTTATAATACGATTACCAAGTAACGTATAATTTGTCTTTGATATGTTGAGAGAGAGAGAGAGAGAGAGAGAAAGAGAGAGAGAGAGAGAGAGAGAGAGAGAGAGAGAGAGAGAGAGAGAGAGAGAGAGAGAGAGAGAGAGAGAGAGAGAGCCTGTTTACTGCAAACCATATATGTCACTTTTCCCAGTCAATATTTGTCAACCTGACAAGTTCACCTATATCACTATTACTCACATTATAGATATCGTTTATGTACAAAATAAACACCTTTGGACTTAAAACAAATCCTTGTGGGACCCCACAAGACATTTTGAGTATTTCTGAGTCACAATTATCACAGTGAACAAATTGAGTTCTGTTTTTCAAGTAACTCAAATAACCCATTTATGTGCAACACCATGAATACCATAAAAATATAATTGTTTATCAATATATCATGGTTAACCGTATAAAATGCTTTCTTAATGTTCTAGTGCACTAATTAAAATGCACTAATGTGGAATCAAATGTATTCCCTTCATTTAAGTCCGTTCACCAAGTTTGGTGTTACATTTAGAATTCGAACGAACAAAGAGACGGCAGAGGCGAGTCATCTGCCAACACAAACAATAATATTAATGTCAGCACAATTGTTTAATAAGCAAATAAAATACAACCATTGTTCCAGTGAACTGTATCGCATCCAGGCACAAAGTAAACTCACTTCATTGCAACTGAGACTGGCTGTTCTTCTAGAAGCTTCTGTAAGCATCCAGAAGGTCAATACAGAAACGAAGATAATCATCTTTCATTCAGTTTTCACTTCAGTACCATAGACTACTTGTTATGAAGAAGAAGTCGTGAGTGGTGTATCAGAGTATTTGGTGTCGAGGAATCCAAAGGTGAGGATGTCAAGAAAACTCTAGCCAAGGATGTTCTCCTCAAACACAACCTTGGTGGCAATCGTCACACTTGAACAAGCTATGGAGCGTGTTGAACACTGCCACAGACTCGGCCCTATCTCCAACAACAGATCTACAGGCAGACCCATCATCGCGTCAATTGTTACTTACAGTTCTTACAGGTCCTCTTCTGGCTTTTAGGCTGTGATGCCTCTTACGCCAGCTCTGATGTTTGTCGTCAAACTATATGGTGCGCATGCGTCTGACGAGTTGTTCCATAATAGGGGTGGGGCTGTGTAATCGAGCTTAATTGGGTGGTTTTTCCATAATTTGTCTAATTTTCCCTCGAAGGACTGAACTGATGGAGCCTCTACCACAGACTGTGGGAGGCTGTTCCATACGTCCATGCATCGGTGTATAAATGAATTGTTTTTAATGTTTAACCGACAACGTCCTTTGAATATGTTTAGGTGATGTCCTCGCGTACATGATTCAGTATCCCTCAAAGTTATAAAGTTCGATGTCACAGCTGTATCATATTTGTCTGTTACAATCCTATACATTTCAATCATGTCTCCTCTGAGGCGACGATATGACAGAGTTGGTAATTTTAGTCTTTGCAGACGTTCATTGTATTCAAGATCTTTAAAGCCTGGAATTAATTTGGTTGCTCTACGCTGAACATTTTCAAGAGCTGTAATGTGTTTCATTAAGAATGGAGCCCATACTTGATTTGCATATTCAATATGTGGGCGGACGAGAGATTTAAAAACAGTAGAAAAACATTGTTCATCCATGTAATCAAAAGTGCGACGAATTATCCCCATCATTGAATTGGCTTTATTAATTTTTTCCGACATATGTGCCTCAAAGTTTAGTGATGAGTCAAAAGTGACGCCAATATCCTTCACCTTATCCGTACTTGCCAGCGTTATATGATTAGGTCCCAGTGTGTAGCTGTCGTTTCTTATTGTTGATGATCCTACTCTCATATGGCTGCATTTGTCTGGGTGGAACTTTAAAAGAGATTCGTATGTCCAATGTTCTGCATGGGTAAGATCTTGTTGAAGCTTTGTGCAATCTTCAGTGGTGTAAATTGGATGGAAGAGTTTCATATCATCCGCAAACAGGAATATTTCGGAGCTCTTTATAACATCCGGTAAATCATTAATAAATATAACAAAAAGTAAGGGACCAATCACCGATCCTTGTGGTATGCCGCTGATGACATCATGCCAATTTGAAAAAGAATTATTGACCCTTACACGTTGTGTTCTGTGGGCCAATAGAGCTGCAACCCAGCTTAGAATATTTCCTTGAATTCCATAGCTCTGGAGTTTCTCTATAAGTCGTAGATGTGGGACTTTGTCAAATGCTTTCATAAAATCACAATATACTACATCAATACATCCACCGTTATCTAGTGTCTCAGTCCATGAATCGAGTACTTTAAGTAATTGGAGAACTGTAGACCGCCCTTTGATGAATCCAAATTGTTTGTCGCTCAACAGGTCATTATCTTTCAAATGTTTAGTGATGGTATCTCTAACTATGCCTTCCATTATTTTCCCTACTATGCTCGTTAGGCTGACTGGCCGGTAGTTATGTGCTAGATTTTTGTTTCCTTTCTTGTGAATTGCAGATATGTTTGCTATTTTCCAGTCTTTGGGTAGTATGCCTGTTTTCAGCGACGTGTTAAAAATTTTGGATAGTGGAGTGCTAATACTCTCTGCCAATTCGTTTAGTACACGAGGATGGAGGCCGTCAGGTCCTGGTGATTTGAATATTTTTAGTTTCTTTAGCTTTAAAGCCACTATCGATGGAGTGATAGTGCAAGATTCAACTTTGTTATGACATCTTATTGGCTCCTCCAGAATGTCTCCTTCTGGTTCTCTCGTAAATACGGAAGAGAAATGATTTGCCAATACCTGTGCTTTTTCCAAATCTGTCTTTGTCAGATCATCCTTGTCTTTGCTTTTTATTAAGTTCGGTATTCCCATTCTTGTGTTCATTTTTGCCTGCGCATATTGCCAGAACTTCTTGGGATTCTGTTTTATTTGATTTATGATATCTTTTTCATATAGTTTCTGTGCCTTTCTTGTCAGTCTCCTGACCTGATTTCGGAGTCGACAAAATTCCTGATAAGTTTGGGCATCTTTGGAGAGAAGATATTTTTTCAACAACCTGTTTTTTCTTTTGATTTTGGTTCGGATTTTGAACTCCAGTGGAACTGGGTATTTTCTGGCTCTCTCAGTTATCACCTTCTTTGGTATGCATTTTCCTTCTGCATATCTAAGCTTAGAAGTAAGGATATCCCACTGAGTTTGCACATCCTCCTGGTGATTAGAAAATTCCTCCTCCCAATCAATGTTTAGTATGTCTTTCATTTTGGTGTAATCCCCCTTGTCGTATTTATAGACAGTTTTGCTGATTGGTTCATAGACTGGCATGCAGTTAAGAACCACCTTAATAATAGAATGGTCACTTCTTCCTAGTGCTGAGGCTGTTTCAATTGTTGAGATCTCTGTGTCTTCACTAGTGAGGACAAGATCAAGGAGTGATGGTTCAGTTGTACCTCTACCTCTAGTGGGCTCTGTTATATGTTGCACAAAGTAACAGTCTCGAAGTTTCTCAATGAATTTAAATTCTTTCTCCTCTGTACTTGCTGCTGTAGTTGACATTGTTTCCCAATCAATTTTAGGATAGTTAAAATCTCCAAGTAGTAGAACACGTGCAAATTTTTTCTCACTTATTTTATCAAGTAGTTTGTTAAGGTTGTCATTATTCTCGGTGGTACTGTTTGGACTCCTATAAAAGGAGCCTATGAGAAGAGTGTCTTTCCCTTTCAGTTTTAAAGTGCAAAATTGTGCTTCATTGAACTCAACATCAAACTGGTGCACTTCAAATGGCAACGAATTGTGAAGAAACAAGATCATCCCTCTGCCTGTGTCCTCGCCAATATTTATAGTTTCCATAGAATATCCTTCCAGGTTATATTCTTGTGTGGTAAGTTGTCTTTTATAATGTTTAGGTTTTACTTCTGACACTGCTATAACCTGTGGTGGAGTTGAATGGTTTTTTATTCTACATTTTAGTTCTGTTAGTTTTACTTTTGTTAGCACATCAGCATTTGTGTACCATACAGTTATTTCTTTGGCACTGGCACTTGTGGTGCGAGAGTTTGGTTGGTATTTCCGCCCCTCTTTTTTACTTTGATGATCTGTCTTTCTCCTGGGCGCCCTCTTACCAGGTAGACAAAATTTGTTGTCTGCTCCTGCTGTGTTTTTTCCCTTGCCTCCTTCTGTAGTAGTCGCTCCTTCTCTCTGTCATCTTTGCTCATGTCATGCTTTATAACCATTCCACTGAATGGTTCCCCTTTGTTTTTCAGTTTGTATAGGTTTTTCATGACAAAAGCTTTTTTATCCTCTTCTGGGAATGTTACAAGTAACGGACGAGTTCTTGTTCCCTCTGTTTCCATTTCCTTTCTTTGTTTGCTCCCTAATCTCCTTACTTGTAGGTCTTCAGGTTGGTATTTACCATCTGTAGTGTATCCTGAAATTTCCCTCATTAGTTTCCTGTCATGAATAGTGTTGTCTTCTTTCAGAGTGCTGGTCCCCTCTGGCACATTGTATACCACAATGTTCTTCATTCTGGTCATTCGGTCATTTATTTGGGTGCACACAGTGGCGACCATTTCATCTTTGTTTATGACTGGTTCTACGTATGTTGCTCCTAGTGATTCATGTGGTGTCTGAGTTTGCAGATTGGATACTTTTGAGACTGTCTCCTCAAGTTCATTGACTCTGGTTTGGAATGCTTTTTGTTTATTTTCCATTGCAGTCAATTTCTTTTCAAATTGGTCTTGACGCTCGTTCATGATAAGGATGTGTGACATGATTGCCTTTGCCCCTCTTTGGCATGATTTACAGTACCAACTGATTCGTTGGTTTTCATCGCTGGTTAATATGGCATACAAGGCATCAGACACACTTTGACAGACTTTGTGATACCATCCCTTACAGATGTCACACTCAATGGCGTCCTCGTTATCTTTAACTTCCAAGCTGCAGTCAGGGCAGACACATTTTTCTTGATCTCTGTCAGCCTCTAATTTCTTGTTTGTTTTATGACTTTTCTTTGAATTGTGTCTTGATGATGTTGCCTTAGAGCTAGACGAGCTAGACGAGCTACCTCGTAGAGATCTTGATGTTTTAGATAACACTGGTGTACCACCAGTTGCCATATTTATTAGATACTTAATACATACAATTTTTCATTAACCTACTATTAAATAATGTTTAATTCATTAATTTAAATATATATATATATCTATAAAAAAAAATATAAATAATATTTTATTAACTTTTATACTAAATTGAATAGGTGCAAGTGCAGGGTTTGGGACTAGTGCAAACACCAACAGATAGAAGCAATGATAGGGTAAATGTTAGGTTTTTTTTTCTAGCCCTGGGCCGACTCAGGGCTTGAAATATGTTGAAGACACAAGGGTGATGATGATACACCCGAAGAAAGGCCTGTTAGTTCAGGAAGTGGCAAGACAGAGGAGAAGGATTTAAGAATATATAATCTACGTGTCTTATATACGTGTCTTATATAGCTAATGTATATTTAATTACTGTGATGTTTAGTGTTTAGAACACCCTGATTTATGCGAGTTGCATTGGGGGTGATTTGTGTTTCGCGCTCTTAGCTTATTGTTTACTTTTCCGCCATTTTGTTTTAAATTCTACAGGTGGTTGCTAAGCAAATATTTTGGCGAAATAAGACTTTGGAATGATTGATTGCAAATATATTAATACGTACGTATAGTAATGATGATATTACTGCACCTTTGTAAGATTTAAACAATAACAGTCTTTATAACTTATGATATTAACTATAAATGTACGAGCGGGAAATAAGAAGAGATATAACCTATGTCTGTCTCTATGTCTGTATCTATGTATGTCTCTATGTATATCTCTATGTCTGACTCTATGTCTTTATCTGTATATATCCCTATGTCTGTCTCTTAGTATGTATATATGTCTGTCTCTATGTATGTATCTATATATGTCTCTATGTATGTCTGTATGTATGTATCTATGTATATATGTATGTTTGTCTCTATGTCTGCATCTTTGTATGTATCTATGTATATATCTATGTATGTTTCTATGTATGTATGTATGCATATCTCTATGTCTGTCTCTATATATATATATCTATATCTGTCTCTATGTATATCTCTATGCATATCTCTATGTCTGTCTCTATGTCTGTATATATGTATGTCTCTATGTATGTATCTATGTATGTATCTATGTATGCACCTATGTATGTATCTATGTATATATATATGTATGTATCTATGTATATCTCTATGTCTGTGTGTATGTATGTATCTATGTCTGTCTCTATGTATGTATCTATGTATATCTCTATGTCTTTCTCTATGTCTGCATCTATGTATGGCTCTATGTATGTATCTATGTATGTATCTATGTATGTCTCTATGTATGTATCTATGTATATATCTATGTCTTTCTCTATTTCTGCACCTATGTCTGTCTCTATGTATATATCTATGTCTGTCTCTATGTATGTATCTTTGTATATATCTATGTCTGCTCTATGTATATATCTATGTATGTATGTATGTATGTATGTATGTATGTCTGTCTCTATGTATATATATATATATATATATATATATATGTATCTCTATGTCTGTCTCTATGTCTGTATCTATGTGTGTATCTATGTGTGTATCTATGTCTGTATCTCTGTCTGTCTCTTAATATGTATCTATGAGTTGGTTTTCAGTTACCGATGACAGGTTAGGAGTTTTATGACAGAAGCAAGTTTGAAAGGTTTTACCGAAGAAGCACGACTTCAAACACTGTAGTACGAAAAAAATAAAAATAAACATTTTAATGGGCTTTTGTACACTTGACCCCTAATACGGTAAACTATATAAATACTGATATATCCTATCTGGACGTTTATTATGTTCTTGTACATCTGTACTGTTCTATCACAACGCTTCACTTTGTTACGCGCTTGTTTCGAAAAAGAGGTTTGGCACCTTTGGTGTCAAGGCCGCCGAGTCGACATTGCACATCGCGCGTGTTTATTTATTTAATAATGACATTGAACGAAATTATATACATACGTGTAAGTTAAGAATGCTAGCATGATAAAATGATGAAACAGTACTGTCGGTCTCTAGGTGGAGATGAGACTTGGATAGGGAATATCATTTCAAAACAGTTTGGAACCAGTTTGCAACCAGGAAATCAACTGAGATACGTCCGGTAAGTATATATATCATCTGTCGATAGCCGGGTGTTCTTCCAACACACAGATCATTCGATACCAGTTTATACCGGTTTGGTTACACCATGGGTTCAATATAGTTCTTACAAATGTTGGCTAACCAAATCACTATGATAGCTTTGACGTAAAACAGGGCTTGCGCGCGCCCGCAACAAACAAACAAGTCCAGACATGTCTCCAGGACACAGTAGCACACAGTAGCGTCGGTTTTGTATTGTGTTGACAAAATTAGCAAAGAAACTTCTAGAATGAAATTTTACAGGGGAATTTGACGTCACTGTTGATGACATCACAGGATGGGATTACCTTTCTGCACGAAAGTTCAAAACAATGACTAACCAAATCACTATGATTACGACCTAATTGACACGCGCACAAAATTACTGCGCGTACCATGACGTTATACAGGGCACGCGCGCTCACGCTCGCACGAAAAACAAACACGTTCAGACACGTCTCCCCGTACGAGTTTTATTTATAGCCACGAACGATGGTATTGCGCAATCGTAGTGTGGTTCCCGCGCGCAGCAAACAAACAAGATCAGATACGTCTCGAGTACGGGTTTTATAAAAGACACGAATTTAACCACTACCTAATAACACTAGTCTATATGTCTGACCTATGATGTATGTCTCTATGTGACCTATGATGTATGTCTCTATATGATAAAATGTCGGTGTTTGTTTGTAAGTTGTTTGTCAGTGGTTATGAGCTGGAGGTCAGATAGGTTTTAGCCCCTATGCTTTAACATGGACAAAATTCCCTATCTTTTAACATGGGGAAAATTTGTAGGATAGTTTCAGAGGATAATTTTGGGGTAAAAATTGATACCTCCAACTCAAAATGCCGTCGTATACCTTTACGATAATAGCTCCTATCCTTTAACATGGGGACAATTCCTTATCCTTTAACATAGGGAAATTTGTAGGACAGTTTCAGAGGATAATTTGGGGTAAATTGATACCTTCAACTAAAAATGCCGTCGTATACCTTTACAATAATAGCTCCTATCCTTTAACATAGGGAAATTTGTAGGACAGTTTCAGAGGATAATTTGGGGTAAATTGATACCTTCAACTCAAAATGCCGTCGTATACCTTTACGATAATAGCTCCTATCCTTTAACATGGGGAAAATTCCCTATCCTTTAACATAGGGAAATTTGGTAGGACAGGTTTCAGAGGATAATTTAGGGTAAATTTATACCTCCAAAGTAGTATAGTAGGTGGTCTAGCGCGTACGTTGGATTACTATTGGAGGAAATCCATGTTAAAGGATATGGATTTTCCCCAGGGCGCTCCCGGGTTAAAGGATAGGGAGTGAAAAAGTAGTTCCGGTCCCATGTTAAGGATTTTAATATGGAGAAAATGGCCTATCTTTTAACATGGGGAAAAATGGCCTATCTTTTAACCTGGGCACGCCCTGGGGGAAAGCCGGAGGAAATCCCTATCTTTTAACATGGGATTTCCCCCGGGGCGCGCCAGCGTAACTGGTGGACCACCTATATTACTACTCACACACACACACGCGCGGGCGCGCTCGCACACACACACACACACACACACACCAACAGGAGCAGCAGCAGCAGCAGCAGTAGTAGCAGCAGCAGCAGCAGCAGCAGCTGCTGCTGCTGAGCATTTTAATGAAACCATGTATTTGCACCGTATAATATAGTTGTAAAGGTAAGGTCAACAGGGAACACGATGTTCATGAAACAAATGTAACAACCGAGATCTTCCATACATTGGATAACATATCTCTTGATAGAGTTAAATGTGTATTGGGCTTACACGCAGCGGAATCAGTGTAAGGCACTAGTAACGTAGATTTTTGTAATCTTATACCGGGTCGTTATTATTAAGCCGTTGGTTTATATTTCTTTCTTTCTTTCTTTCTTACTTCATTTTATGTAACCCAATTGTTTACTGCATTTCACTGCATTGCCAGATGACCCAATGAAAAGCTCAAACATGTTTATGACAAATTGTGTTTTTTGATCTGAATAATTGTAGTAATAGCATGCCCATTCCGGGAGAGGCAAAGGCTAAGTTCGGTACATTTCGCAACGTTATTGGGATGCAGATTTATATTCTAAATGAAAACGTCATGTTGTGCTGTGACGTCGGTATATTGTTTAGAAGGTAGGACAGAACGGGAACCATTGACACGTTCGGAGAATCCTGGGTAAAAATGTGTTCATCGGCATAGTGCGAAATATTCAATTTAATCAAACAGTAACGAGAACAGCTGTGACAAGCGACGACTGCTGTCAAAGTAAGTTTGATGCTACACAGAAAACTAGTAATTAATTTACACAAATCGGAAGCCAATTCACTTTGTAAACAAGCTGTTAATTGTCATACATTCATGTGTTTACATACGCCTATTGGACGAAATTCTCCCCACAATTGGCAATCTCCGAACAGGTCAATTGTGATAGGATGACTGCATAGCAAACTACTACCCTTGGGTCTCTAAGTTCTAATCTGACACAGTGCAGTCTACCTCCTTGTCAATGGCAATTGTGCCTCTAGACGGCGACTTTCCAAGTTTTTTTGGACACAATCACATCAACCCGCCAGCAGTATAGAGTGACAGAGTGGCAGGTCCCCATGATTACACCGGTTGCCTAGCACTGCATGACACTATAAATAAATAGCATAAAAGGTGACGAGTGCTCGCAGCAGAACAAATGTAAATGGTGTGTGTGTGCGTGTGCGCGTGTGCGCGTGTGTACGTGCGTGCGTGCGTGTGTGTGTGCGCTTGGTCAAAAAGGGCAATACTCTGCGTCAGTGATCTTGAATAAGCCCACGTGTTTGGAGAACGGAATAAACCGAGCAAGACCAAGTAGTATTATAGCGTACATGTCAACCCTGAATTCTGCCAAATTGCGTAAAACCCATTTTTCCTATCTTTTAATATGTTTGCTGATAGAGCAAACGTCTGACGAGCTACATGCTAGAGGCGTCACCATCGCGTCGTTAAAACATTTTGCAAACGTCTGACGAGCTACACGTTAGAGGTGTTACTGTCGCTGGTGTAAAATTGACCAATCAACGTCTGGTACTTAGAAATGTGTATCATCAGTGATGGTCCGGCCCATTTTCTAGAAGTTTCTGTGTGAGAAAATGGAGGTCGAGGTAGATGTTAAAGACGCTGCGACTATGGTTGTTTTTTTTCTTGGGAGAAGATTACCAATCAGCGACGACTATTGATAAAATGCCCGTATGTAATAAAAATGGCGGGTGATTTAAAAAGTTTGAGTAGGATGCGATGTTGCGTGGGTAGTTGTTATTGACATCGTATGCGATGACGTCATTGGTGATGGCCCCGCCCCGTTTCAAGAAGTGTCGGTGTGAAAGCTGTGTTTCTGAAAGTATGTGTTTTGATAGCCGTGGGAGGGTAGATAGGACGGTATAGTAAGCTAAATTAATAAGTAGGAATATACTTTCAACGTTTTATTCAGGATTACAATGCATACAACATACGAGAACGAGTTCTTTATGTATAATATGTACATAATACATATATAAATATTGTACTGCGCTTTGAGCATATCATGGATATTGCGCTCTATAAATATTAAATGTTATTATTAAAAATAGCGTTTAAAAGCACTATTCCCTTAAGACGACCTGTGTTTTTGATTCTTCCGTCAACGGGAAGCGCTGAAAAGCCACCTAACGACGTGTCGACCGACGACGAAATGATGCCGCGTTAGAGAAGGGGGACAGTTGGTGTTGGAAAGATGTACTGAAAGTCGGAAAGATATTCTCCATAGAAGAGTAGCACATAGCCGAATTTTCTGACTTTTCATACAAAACTAGTAGGACTTAGTCGATAGTTCACGCCTGTCACATAAACGGTCTAATTCTCCTATCTCAACGCGCGTCGACGACGCTAACAACAAACTGCGTCAGTTGTTGTTTTCGATTATAAATTAGCGGGTTTTTTTCCACGCGCACGGCCGAATAGCACTGTTCGCCCCAAAATAAAAAGGCATTGGTTTTATGTTAGGAGGGACTTTCCACACAGAAAAGTCCCGAATTTATCATAATTAATTTCTCACATTAAAAACCACACCCTATATTCATAAAAAATACAGGTCGTCGGTCGTTCTTAATGGATTAGTGCTTTTAAGCACTATTTTTATATGTATTATGTATATATTATGTCTATAGATCTCGTTCTCGTATGTTGTATGCTTTGTAATGGTGAATAAAACATTGGAAGGTATATTCCAGATTCCTTTACGGACCAGTTAAAGGCACCGCCCGCCGTCACGAACGATGACTCGTCGGGCGTCGGCCTGCACATACGAGCGCCATCGCTATCTCTCAATCCCTATCCACAAAAAGACCGACACGGTAACGACTTTCCCATGGCTATCAAATTGGGTTATTATAATATCGCGCTAGACCTACACCAACTCCCACATACATCACATCGGACAAATAACGATTTGTTGAATTCGTAAAACCTCTCATTCATCGCAGCACCTTATCATAAACATCTCATTCTAACCTACGCTCCAACAACCATACCGCTCGCACGCTTCACCAAAATCCGTCGGAATCTCAACCGATCAACGCCGGTAGGCGGTGCCACCATAATCGCACCATTTCAAAATAAGCGAAAACATAAATCTTAAGGGAATAGTATTTTACGCGCTATTTTTATATGTATAAATTATGCACGAGTTCCCGTACACTGTATGCTTTGTAATCCTGAATAAAACGTTGGAAAGTCTATTCCAACTTATTAATTTAACTTACTATACCTTCCTATCTACCCTCCTACGGCAATCAAAAATATACACGTGTTCCCTCGAGCTTTCACACCGACATTTCTAGAAACGGGGCGGGGCCATCGCCAATGACGTCATCACATACGATATCAACAACTACCCACGCAACAACGCATCCTTCTCAAACTTTTTAAATCACCCGCCATTTTTATTACATCCAGGAATTTTATCAATACTCGTCGCTGATTGGTCATCTTCTCCCAAGAAAAAACAAACATAGTCGCAGCGCCTCTAACGGCTACCTCAGCCTCCATATTCTCACACATAAACTTCGAGAAAAAGGGACCGGACCAACAAAAGCAACTGTGATTAAAGAATAGTCATTCTCTTTTTTTCTATAGAGATATCTAACAAACAAAATTACTCTTGCAAGTGGTTCATTAGATGCCTTAGTCAGGACCCCCAATCAGGCCATTTCCCCACAGTCCTGCCCTTTTGTGATAGTATTAAAAAACTTACAATATACAACATTATCCATAAAGGGCAAAGTCCCGAAAGAGCACTTTCAGTGGTAACAAGGTAAAATAAAAATATATGAAATTTATTGAGATGAAGATCATGTTTTTATAATAAAGACACCTAAGTGGGATAAAAACCCGTGTCGAAACGGGCCAATTGCACCACGAAAGAGCAAACTACAAGGGACTGTCGTGTGTCAAAAGGGCTATTTCATAGGATAGTCCTAAAATGGAAAATATCAATTTTGTTCAAAAGTACAACTATTTGAGAGCAAATGCGTGAGAATATATTTTCCGTTGCAGAGAGGGTAACGTCCTCCATAATAAGAAAAACTGTTGGAAGACAAAATTACACAAGGTCTCGTGCAAATTATTCTACGCAGATACCGCAAACGCTTGCAGTAACATCCCCAAAGGGTCATTTTTGTAACAAATGGACAATGTCTTCATAAAGGGCAAGCCCAAAATTACACTATTGGGGGAAATGTTCCCGAAAGGGCACATTGATGGTTAAATATGAGGAATTATAATTTCCTTTCAACTGTAAAAAACTCCCTTGAAGTTTAAGTTCAAAACAACACATTTGGTCAAACATGCATATAAAATGACAAGTTACCGGGACGACGTTCCAAGATTGCACTTTAATTGTGACAAAATACTTCGCAGGAACAGGAATAGGGGAATGCACCTGAACAAGTAAATTAACTCTCAGTTTAACTAATACACTGGATGACTAAACACGTCCACTTTTTCACAAAATTGCAAGCCTAATATGCTATATTCCTTTGTAAAAAGAGCAAAGGATGCCATAAAAAACGTAGTGTTTGGGGAAAGGACCCAAACAACGCACTTTCGCGGTAAAAAGGACAACGTTTTCACACATTGTACACTTATATTGTCCTATCAGTTGTAAAAAGAACACCATATTGGATGACATGTCCAAAAATGAAATCTTTGATTAAAACAGCAAATTATTTATTAAATATTTACCAAACCTGGACTTATAATGGTGATAAAATACGTCAATGAAAAAGGAATACATGCCCTTTGTTGTGTTTATTACCTTAATTAACTACGAAAATTACTTACCCCCTTAGTAAAAACCTCAGTTTATCAAAATATTAACCTAAATAAAATGATTCACTGTAAATCTAATTAATATCGGTGAATGATTAAATCAGTGGTTATTAACCCCTGGGTCGCGAGCTAAATTTGGGTCACCAAGCAATTTTGAGTGAGTCGTCAAGAGTCTCTAGTGGCTGTTTAACCTTTCATTTAGTGTCCCAATGCGAAACAAAACAAGTTATGCCAGACGTTGCATTAATTTGGAACGCTGTATATGATATGAATAAAACTAATTCTACATAAGTTGTCGTAATTGATCAATTTAATGTTTGTTTTTAAATGACCTACCACCAGATGAAAGATTATTATATATAATTGTACACTGGCGACGTATATTTTGCTGTGCGGCATTGTGCTTGTGTGCAATATAAACTGATGCCAATTTAATATGACGAGAATAATACGCAAATTTTTTTATGCATATAAATTATATAATAGAGAGGGCGATGACGTTCTCTCGAATCTCGACCCTTCTTTTTGTTACTTCAATCCGCCGTCGTGTCTACATCTCGCGGTTTCCGCATCTACGTTCACCCAGCTGTATCACAGGCAACAAAGCGTGGTGAAAACCTTCCAGGGACGACGTCAGTGGGTCCGAGTAAATTGAGGTCGTAAATTGGCTTGACCTCCTGATAACCCGTTCAGCTTGTAATACTATCCAAATACCAACTGTTTCAGATGAGTTATCAGACCTCCATACTGTCATTGCTAATGTTAACGTTTCTATAACTCCATTAGAGTCGAGACACAATGTGTCTTACAGAGCCATTCACAGGATTAACATTGCAGCTTTAATGGCTGACATCGTTAAATCTGACCTTATCACAGATAAAAAAAAACATTTATCGGACTTATATAGACTGTGATATTAAGTACTCAATGCATTACTTAACAAACAAACAAACACCTATGAAATCCAAATGTGTGTCAGAAAGGCCACCGGCTCCAAGGATGACTTCCAAAATTATACTATCTAAAAGGCGTCGTCGTTATTTAGAGCATGTATGGTGTAAATCACGCTCGTCTTTAGACAGGTCGCGCTATTCTAAGCCATATCACCTCTGTATCAAACAAATGGCCAAATCTAAATCAGATTATTATACAAATATGGTCTATAATAAGTCTGATAATCCGCGTCAGTTATAAAACTGCATTAATAACATTCTACATAGACGGCCTACTCCATCGCTACCTGACCATGTATCAATTAAGTCTTGATGTGGTTCATTCTCTAGTCACTTTAAGAATAAAATCAGAATTTCCACAAGTAAATTCTCTACTTGTATCATCTGAACCTGCAACAGTTGATGAAGTTAGGAAAATAATTATGTCCTCCCCAAATAAGTTTTGTGAACTTAATCCATTTCCAACAATACAGCTAAAATCATGTCTCGATACACTAATTGGACCTATAACAAACAAATATTATAAATGCATCAATTTGCTCTGGCTGATTTCCTGATGATTTCAAATACGCCCATGTCACTCCACTTCGTAAGAAGTCAACTCTGCCTAAACAATAAATAAACAGTTATATACCTATTTCTAACCTCAGCTTTATTTCCAAAATACTAGAAAAGATTGTTGCAATTCGTCTAAGGTCTCACATTGGCACAAATGCCATAATTAATGTGTCACAATCGGCATGTAGACAGTTTCATTCAACAGAGACTGTCCTCTTAAAGGTTCGTAATGACAGTAACTTGAACATTAACAATGGTAAATTGACTGCGCTTACCTTACTAGATATAACCTGTCGAGGCTATATTTGGCGGAGATAGATCGTTGAAATTGGTGGTGTATCAAAGTTCATAAGCAAGTGGAATTACTGATTGATAAGTATTATTCTTGCCTTAATATCATTCATAAAGTACCAGTAAACATATATTGAGTAGCAGTTGTGCTTAAAGTTAGTTAGATAAAGTATTTTAGGACACTTTAGTCTAGTGAGTGATAATAGGGTACGTTAGCTTACGGCTACGATAAGTTTGTAAACAAGATTTAACAAACCTCGTTATGTGGTAGAATATATAGGTGATAAAGTAACAACCATAAACTACCTACATAAGATAATATCTGTGTAAGTCAGTACCTGCTAGACATTTTGATAAGGTAGCTTTGTTGTTAAAATTAAGCATTTGCGATAATCGGGCGAACTAAGTTTATGTAGCTAGTGTCTCTCTTATTCGCTAGGGCGCTGTATAACCTAAATAAATAAGGCAGTCTAGCGTACGCAATCTTACGTAAAGTGTAACATTTGTGCACAGAAAACAGTCTTCTTAAAGACTACATAGACAGTGAATAGTGTAAACACAGTTGACAAAACTATTTTAAATAGCTAATTAGATTATTATTATTAAATAAATTCTGATATGGCGCCTTGCAAGCGGCAAGTCAAGGCAAAGAGACACTTGGTGTGCGACGACTGCCACAGTTGGGTAGATTTTGCCTTATCCGGCTGTACGAAGTCATGGACAGAAACCAAGGAGGAGGGATTCACCTTTCAGTGCGTGGGGTGTTGGAAGGTGAAATGTCTGGAGAAAGAGGTAGCTAGGTTGGTAGATATTGTGAAGGGGATGGAGATGAGAATCAGCAAGGAGACAGATGGAATGGAGAGAGACGACAGGGATAAAGTTGGGAATACTGTGAAACTGAAGGAGCAGAGTAGTGGCAACAAGACCGAGGAAAGGAGACTGAGAGGAGGGAAGGTGATCGGAGGGGAAGAAAGTGGAGGATCGACGGCAGGAAATGTGACAGGTGTGAAGGTGGCAGGAGAGAAAGTGACCGTAGAGAAAGAGGTAGGAGGGAAAAAGAGACGGGAGAGGAGAGAAGGAAATGCAATGGGAGGAAAGATGACGGGAAGAAAGGAAGTGAGAGTACATGTGACAGAAGAGAAGTCGGGAGGGACGATGACAGGAAGAAAGGTGACAAGAGAAACAGCGTCAGGAAAGAATGGAACGGACGAGATTGTGACAGGAGAGCAGAAGACAGGGGAACAAGATTACAACCAGACAGATGCAAACCGTAGAAAGAGCTACACTGAGGCAGTGATTGAGGGGGCAATGAGGAAAGAGAGGGTGTTTATGGGCGATTCGATTATGAGAAAGACAGATAAGACTCTAAGCGAGGGGGAGGACGTCGTTGTTTGTCTACCGGGGGCTAGGATAGAACATGTAACTGAAAGGGTAGAGAAGGTACTGGGGCATGGCAAGGGAGGGTCTATACTAGTACATGTAGGGACAAATAACGCAGAGAGGGAGGGAACAACTGGGATAGTTCAGAAGTACAGACAGTTAGTGAAGAAGTTAAAGAAGACAAGAGTAGAACAGATTATCCTCTCAGGAATTTTGCCAGTAATGGGAGGAAGGGGGCCGACATATAGAAACTGCAAGAGGATGGCGATCAACGCACTAGTTGAGCAGATGTGTAAAGAAGAGGGGGTGGGATTCGTAGATTTATGGGGATACTTTGTTGGGAGGGAAGATATGTACATGAGAGATGGCCTACATCTAAGTGGAAAGGGGGCAGCAGTTTTCTCAGAGAACTTGCTGCAATCTGTTGACAGTGGGACAGGCTGCATCTATTTAAACTAGATTCGCAGGGGGGATTCACAGAGAAGCCTGAAACTGGAGGCATAGATAAAGACAGCAGAAATAAATCGGCAAAGAACAGCCTGGAAAACTGTTCTGAATCAGGATATAAATGCATTTGTTTAAATGCAAGGAGCATAGTAAACAAAAGAAGTGAACTAAACATTATGGTAGAAGATATTGACCCTCACATAATAGGTATAACCGAATCGTGGGCCACCACTGATATATCAGATGCCGAATTGGGACTAACAGGATATGTAATGTTTAGGAAAGATAGAATAGGAAGAAAGGGAGGTGGAGTTATTTTATATATTAAAGAATCTATCCAGGCTTATGAAATAAAATTAGAAAGAGAAGCAGATTGCGAAGAAGCTGTTTGGTGTAACATAGTTACAGGAAACTCAACGTTAACAGTTGGGTTAGTTTATCGAAGTCCAAACATAAGCATAGAAGAGAATGAAAAAATACAAAACGCTATAAGGGAAGTAAGCAAACGGAACTGTATTATTATGGGGGACTTTAACCATGGGCATATACAATGGAAATCTCTACAGAGTATGGGGAGTGAGGACCACAAGTTTTTAGTTTTAGTACAAGATAGTTTCCTTTCTCAACATGTGCTAGAACCAACCAGGGGAGAGAATGTGTTAGACTTAGTTTTGTCCTCACAGAAAGAATTAGTTGACAATGTCAAGATATGTGAGCCACTGGGGAGTAGTGATCACAACCAGATACATTTTACCATCAAAGTAAAATCAGAAAGGAATAGTAAAAAGCAGTATAGGAGAAATTTCCACAAAGGAAGGTATAAGGACATGAGGAAATATTTAGCAAAGATAGACTGGAATAACACACTGAAGAATAAGACAGCAACCGAATGCTGGAATATCTTAAATAGTGAAATTAAGTGCATAGTCGATAAATTTGTACCTTTCAAAAAACAAGGGAAACGGTCTAAAAAGAAACACTTATCGAAAGAAGCCATTAGAAAAATTAAGTATAAACAAATGATGTGGAAGTCATATAGATGTACTGGAAATGATGAAGACTACAACATTTATAAAGAAGCACTTAATCAAGCTACAGCTGAAATTAGAAATTCAAAGAGAAGCTATGAAAAAAAATTAGCTAGTAATATAAAACATGACAGTAAGAGTTTTTATGCGTATATTCGAAGCAAACAGAAAGTTCAGGATAAGGTCGGTCCTCTAGAAGATAGTGCTGGAAATACAATATCAGAGGGATTCTTAATGGCAGAAGACCTGAATGAGTATTTTAGTTCAGTGTTTACCAGGGAAGATATTAGTTCACTGCCAGTACCAGAGGCTAAGTTCAAGGGGGCAGATTCAGACTATTTAGGACAGTTAGTTTGTAACCTCGGAAATGGTAGCTAAGAAAATAAGGGCTATGAAGGATAATAAATCACCTGGAGTGGACGGATTCCGCCCAAACTACTATTGGAAATTGTAGAACAAATTAGCGTACCGCTTGCAACAGTTTTCAACTTGTCATTAGAAGAGGGAGTGGTTCCTTTAGAATGGAAAGAGGCAAACATATACCGTTATTTAAAAAAAGGTTCGAGAAACAAGTCAGAGAACTATAGACCAGTGAGTTTAACATCAGTGATTTGCAAATTATTAGAAAGACTAATTAAAGATCACATGGTGGATTTTCTTGTTAAACATAACTTGATAAACCCATCTCAACATGGGTTTTTAAAAGCGAGGTCATGCTTAACAAATATGTTATGTTTTTTGGAAGACATCACTAGGTGGGTAGATGAGGGTCACCAGTAGATATCATCTATTTAGATTTTCAAAAAGCTTTCGACAAAGTACCACATCAAAGATTACTCCTTAAGCTAAAGGCCCATGGCATAGGAAATGGTATAATAAACTGGATAGAAAAATGGCTGATTGACAGAAGACAACGTGTAGTAGTTGATGGGGAGGCTTCAAACTGGAAATCGGTATTGAGTGGGGTACCACAGGGATCAGTACTAGGACCTATATTATTATTAATATATATCAACGATTTGGACGATGATATAACAAGCAAGGTGTTAAAATTTGCGGATGATACAAAAGTGTTTAGATGGATTAAAAGTGATGGAGACAGACAGCATTTACAAGATGATCTTGATAGGTTGATCAAATGGTCTGAAAAGTGGCAAATGCTGTTCAATTTTGGGAAATGTAAATGCACACTCCCACTGATCCACTTGGAATGAAGAGGTAAAATATAAAATGGGGGGTACTGTTCTAAGTACTACTGTAAAAGAAAAGGACTTGGGGTTAACCATTAGTGCTGATATGAAGGTTTCAGAGCAGTGCGGAATTGCAGCGTCAAAGGGAAATCAAATCCTTGGATTAATTAGGCGAAATATAACGTATAAGAAAAAAGAATTAATAGTACCGCTGTACAAAACAATAGTGAGGTCTCATTTAGAATATTGTATACAAGCATGGAGGCCATATCGCAAGAAGGACATAGATATGCTAGAAAGAGTACAGAGGAGAGCGACTAAAATGATACCAAATCTGAGGGATCTTAGTTACGAAATACGCCTAAAAGAATGTGGTTTAACAACATTAGAGACCAGGAGATTGAGAGGAGATCACATAGAAGTGTTTAAAATATTGAATGGTTATGAAAATATTGATAGAAACATTTTTTTCTCAGTTAAGAAAAATAGAAGGACCAGAAGACATGAAACTACATTAGTAAAGGAGCAGTGTAGATTAGATATAAGAAAGTTCTCATTCTCACAAAGGACTGTAAATGAATGGAACAGCTTATCTCCTGATTGTGTTGGTGCTAGTAGCGTGAATATGTTTAAAAATAAAATCGACACACACCTAAAAAAGGCGGGATACATGTAGATAAAAAGTATTGGACTCTCGATAAGCCAAAAGGCTTCCTTGTCCACCTGCCATCCAGAGTAATTTTCTGGATGGCAATCTTGTTAAATCTTGTTAAATCTTGTTAGATCTCTCTGCCGCTTTTGACACGATTGATCACAACATTCTCATTGAACGCTTACTAAGGTGGTACAACATATCTGACACAGCTCTACGCTGATTTTCTTTATTCCTAACTGATAGATACCAAGATAAAGATTGGGAACTGCTTTTCGGCTGCACTGCCAACTTTATTTGGTGTTTCCCAGGGTTCTGTTCTTGGGCCTTTGCTTTTTACTCTTTACATCACGCCACTAAGCTCTGTTATACAAAGACATAACTTGGATCATCATCTTTATGCTGATGATACTCATATCTATATTTCGTTGGCTACCTTAACCATTGTTAGCAGCATATTTGGCTATTGGAATTAACTCCTTTATAATATCACTAGCAAGGATATTACGAAACTTCAACGTGTCCAAAATTGTCTAGCAAGGGTAGTTAAAAGATCTCTTAGTTTTTCTCGCTCTGTACCACTTTTGAAATCTTTGAATCGGCTTCCTGTACGATATCGTATAATACTTCAGATCTGTACCATTACATACCAGGCACTGTCCAGTAAGCAACCATCTTATTTGCATTCAATGCTTAGTCCTGTAAGAAAACCTATCGAGCTTCGATTATCTAGTTCTGACCTACTTCTTGTTCCTAGAGTCAACACTAACATTGGAAATAGGGCTTTTTCTGTTTCTGCACCAATTCTTTGGAATATTCTCCCTCTTAGTGTTAGATCAGTTGAAAATATTACAAAATTCCGTCGTCATTGAAAAACTTATCTTTACAACCTTGCTTATCCACCGTAGCTCCTTAGCGCCTTGACCCATCTTTTGACAACTGGAATACTGCATATGGATTTTGAGATTGACCAATTCTTTTGTCTTGATGCGCCTCTGATCTTGGTTTCCAATGATTTAGGCGAAATAGAAGTTATCTTATTATTATTATTATTATTAAGTAGTAATACGTCATCGTAATCCAACAAACATATGACATGGCATACATAACTAAACTCAAAAGAAAGCAATATCACTTTTGTTTTACATACAAACTGTATGTTATTGTCATGGCAACAATGAGGGAGCTTTTGGCAAGAACTGGTTGGCATAGGTCAGAAGTTGTTAAACACTGGTTGGCGACACAAAATTAGATCGCGCAGCGGGTGTCCTGTTTCTAGGTCGTTAGACCAACGAACAGCTCAGAGTTAGTGATTCCTCATGTTTAATAAGCTTTTTCAAAACACAAGTTATGATTTGTAATTTATTTTATGTTATGCATATTTATTTAACATACTTTTTCTTATCTTCCAAACTTAATTGCCTGAATGTATGGGTCGCCGGGTTAGTTCCCCCACACAAATTTGAGTTGCAGCCAAAAAAAGTTAAGAACCGCTGAACTAAATAATATCAGTTTTATATGTGACGTCTAGGCCCAGTGCTTATTCTTAATATTATGCTACCGGTAGGTGGTATATACATACGTGTATATACATACGTATACACACACATATATACATATATTTACATACACACGCACACGCACACGCACACGCACACACACACACACACACACACACATACGTATATCACACACCCGGTAATATATAATGTTCCTCTCCGATTCATATTCATTGAAATCATTTAGCCCATCGTATCGTAAGTGTGTGTGTATGTGCGTGCGTGCGTGCGTGCATGGATGTGTACGCGTGCGTACACGCATGGATGCGCGTGTATACATTAATTATCTGTAAAATGTGCCCTTTTTATTAATGATATTGCTCTTTTGTGACAATGCCCCCCCCGTGAAAATTCAATAAAAATGCACTGGGCACCATTGTAGCAATTTATTCCCAGCGATACAGGATGACAAACGCCACGTAAAACTAACATATTTTGGGACTTTGCAAACTGATGCAACCTTTCTTAAACACTATGTATGGACCGTGTCTCAACCTTCCATCTCCCGTCTGACTGGGGGGGATACTCCCGATCTGTAAAGGTGCCACATCTTTTAAATTTCAAACCTTTGACTACCATGTCACTACTTCTCGTTGTTTCAGATTGGTGAACTGGCGCGACAAGCGGACACTACCACAACAACGTGTCGAAACTTCGATTGCTTCCATTGATCGTGACTACATCTTGGTCATTTGACGATGGCGTTTAAACAGTGGAGCGTTAAAGTGTTTGTACTATTAATGGTAATCGTCATAATG